>JAQIWN010002467.1:0-15745 GCA_034699025.1 Entomobrya cf. arborea Gr-Col-00668 | reverse complement strand
GTATGTGTGTATGTATGTTTGTACGTCCGGTCCGTCCGAAGTCGTCGGCTTGTTGTGAGCATCTATCTAACATCTAAGACAAGAGATATGCAAGTATTGTAGTCCATTGAGATTTCAGTTCTCAGATTTCAGATGCAGTAGTGTCAACAACACCACCGGAGCATTATCATCTGTCTAATCAATTTTGTGTTTTAGTTGCGTTTACTAAACTGTCAAGCTGAATGTGGAATGCATCAGTGAAATATTTTTAATGAATGGTAGTAAAAGTTTTGGTTGTGATTTTGAAGCAGCTATTTAATTTGAACGATTTTTTTACTTTATGTGGTAGTAGTAATTAGTGGGTGAGAAATGTGGACGACACTGAAAATTGGTGGTTGAATTAGAGGATCAATTTGTTCAGTTGTTGTTTTCACTTTCAAAGGGTTTGTTTTTTAAAGACAGTAGTGATATACGAGCGACGATATCTTTAGGTGAACCTAAAGGGAATAGCATTTAGTGCGACATAATACAACCGTTTACTTTACACGGTTATCAGTGTAACGATTCCGTAGGTACGAAAAAACTGATGAGTTTAATAAATGCATTTAAAATGAAAGAAATTATGAATTGTGGCTGCATGGAGTTTCAATTCCAGTACCAGTGCAGTGGTGGAATGAAGTATGGATCAACTTCGCATTTTTTTGCTATTTGTTGATAATTTTTTTTTGTATTTTTTAGGTTATCATGGCGGACTCTAATGGTAATGGAGAAGTAGACGTAGAAGTGAAAGAAACAGAGCCGGCTTTGGAAGAAAATGTAAGTGATGGCAATGGTGTTAGCAATGGCAATGACGATGCGAAACTGGTAAGTGTTGTAGTCGTAAGAGGAATAGTTATATATGAGGAAAAGTCTAAAATAAAATCTATATTTAATTGCGGGTCAAATGTAGTAATTCCATGATTACTTGTAATATTTTAGGTGGCAGAGCCAGAGGACGAAAATAGTACGGAGGATAGAGGTCCAATGTTGAATATTTCAGTTGAAAGTTCAGAGGGGATACAATCTCCAGACAAGGTATAAATAACTATCTCGCTTGTCGTGAGTATGAGAATAAAAAGTTTTGTTTTGCCAAGCTCTTACCTTACTCTTAAATTGACTAGGCTTCCATTAGCTCGAGTGACAGTGAGTCGGATGCACCATTAGATTCTAAGATTCCTACGAAAAAACGAAAGAAAAATAACGGAAATCCTGCTGTATGGTTGACGCATCACGCTACACTGAAGAAGACACTGGCCCCTTTTGTTCAGAAAAGGGACTGCGAAAAGTTAAAATATAATCTAGGAAAGTGTTTAGAATGTAGGACGAAGAGTAGAGTAGGCAGAAAAGACGGCAGTATATGCCGGTTCTTGTCATTTCGCAAACTTCGCTATACTGAACGAGGTGCCATGACTGTCGCTGGCTTCCCTAATAGTGAATGTGATAATGATTACAATGAAGTGAGTTCATTATTATTAAACGATATTTATGTATATTCATGTTTTTGATAATTTACTGGTTGTAACAGCGTATTTTTACTAATGTTTTGTAGGAAGATTTAAGCATTTGGCGATTTGATAATCCTCCAGAGGGAATGACTTTTGATTTGGCAAAGTTTTTACTTGAAGAAGTAGGAGACCAGTTCTGCGAGTTGGTGAAGCAAGAGAAAGAAACACTAATCCAGTTGAATGATCAAGAATCTAAAATGGTCACCTGGAGGAGAGTTGTTCAGAATTTGAGGGAGATGTGTGACGTTTGTTCAACCACACTTTTCAATTATCACTGGACCTGCGGAAAATGTGGTTTTGTTGTGTGTGTCTCTTGTTTCAACGCCAGGAGGAATAAGACCGCCGTCCAGGTACCATTGCATACCATACATATGTCTATTTCGTTTGTTGTGACTGACCTTTATACTTTATAAATCTCTTATAATAGTACTGCAATTCTAATTTGTCTTTTAATTCATTTGTAGGTGACGACTCCTCCCGAGAATAGGGATAGTTACAAATGGTTGAAGTGTTATTCAAAAGAGCACGATTTGAAGCTGTTGATGCTTACACAAATTGTGGCAGGCAAATCATTAGACAATTTATGGACAAGGTTACATCAACTTCGGACGACCCTTAATATTCCTTCAGCGTGTGACTGTAATTCTCCTCAAAATTTCACAGTTGATTTCTCTAATTTTCAAAAGAAAACAACGATGCCTGTTTCTCCGGCGAAACAATTCAGTGAAATTCCGACTGCTAACCAGGTAATATTCAATTTTGATTGTGTTGGATTTAGATCGCGGGGAGAAAATAGGAACTCATGAGCATTATGAATTTATATAATTGAAAAATATTCTTATGTAGAAGACAACTGAACCTGACGTTGACAATAATGGCTCAGCGAGTGAAGGATTGTTGGATCCTGTGCCAAAAGAAAATGTCAACTCAGATGATGAGGACAATGAGCACCACGGAATTATGGACTTGTTTGCTTCCGTTTCAAACATTGAACCTGAAGATCCCGTCGAAGAAGTTGAGAATGGAAGCATTGCGGATACAAAATCTTCAGCCGCCAACGCTGTGCATCCATCTTCTGGTTCTGTTGTACCATCGAATTTAGAGTTAAAAAATTTCGTGCGGAAGACTGGAAGTGCTTATTGCATAAAAGTTGTTCCTAAAGTAATCATGTCTAATACAAATTCAAGAAGATCGTTTCCTGATGTTCCTCATTCTTGGCATTGTAATGGATTTCTGTTGCGCTTGGCTGACTCTACGAATCCTGGAAATCTTAAAATGTTTCAAGAACAGTGGAAAAGGGGACAACCTGTTATTGTTTCAGGAGTAGGCAATAAGTTGAACAAGAACTTGTGGTCACCAGAAAGTTTTTCCAGGGATTTTGGAAGCAAGACTAACAACTTAATTAATTGTATGAGTAACAAGGTGGTGCCATGTCAGAAAATGAAAAAATTTTGGGACGGTTTTGAGCATGCAAGGCAGCGACTAAAGGATGATAAAGGGGAACCTATGCTTTTGAAGCTAAAGGACTGGCCACCGGGAGATGATTTTGCGAAATTGCTTCCCGATCGATTTGATGACTTGATGAATGCACTACCTCTAGGAGAATATACTCGCCGTGATGGCATATTAAACTTAGCCGCTCGCTTGCCAAATGTTTTCTGTAAACCAGATTTAGGCCCCAAAATGTACATCGCATACGGATCCGGCTGGCATCTCGATCAGGGTACAACAAACCTTCACTTGGATGTGTCAGATGCTGTTAATGTAATGGTTCATGTAGGTGTTGTTGAAGGTGATGACACTGAAGCGCATGAGAAAGGTAAAAATATTTATTTCTATTGTTCACGTTAACTTGTAGTATAGCAGTATCTATGCATTTCTATTGTTCATGTATTTTTTGTTTTTTAGCTGTTATGAAAGCCATTGAAGAGTCGGACTGCGATGGAACTATGATCAATAGGGTTAAAAAGGGCAAGGAATTACCTGGTGCGTTATGGCACATTTGGGAGGCTGCAGACGCGGACAAAATCCGAGATATGATTAATAAGGTATTAACTTAAATTGTCTTATTAGAACTAGTATAACATCAGTCTTTCGTTAATTATCATTAATATTAATTAACGTTTGCTATGCTTTTTCAGGATAGCATTGAAAGGGGGATCAAGGTCGAACAGCATCATGATGCTATCCACGACCAGAGTGTTTATCTTGGTGCTGTTCTACGTAAGCGACTAAGGGATGAATATAATGTTGTGGGTTACCCTATTATTCAGTGTGCTGGTGATGCTGTGTTTATCCCCGCAGGAGCGCCGCATCAAGTAATATTTTTTTTATTTATGTTTTTCTTGTTCTTGTACGAATTTATGCGTAGTAATTAATTTGGATGTTTCCTTGTATTTAATAGGTGAGAAATTTCAACAATTGTATCAAAGTGGCCGAGGATTTCGTATCTCCAGAAAACGTCGGACATTGCTTCCATCTTACTGAAGAGTTCCGTGATCTAACTGAAACTCATACAAATCATGAGGATAAGCTTCAGATTAAGAATATTGTTTACCACGCGCTTAAAGACGCTGTCGCAGTTATTGATGCACATCTTGCTCCGGAAGGGTCTGTGGAAACTACTGAGTAATTGACGGTGTGAAGAAGGTGCTTCTTAATTTTATGTATTATGCTGCTATTTATTGTTGTTGTTAAAAAATAGTATTTATAGTGGAGTAAGTATGTGTGAAATGACCAGGTTAAAGGTAAAGTAAAAACTTCATTGATGGATCTCTTGATTTAATATTCATTATTGCAGCATACTTAATTGCTCTTTGCAATTTTAACTCTATTAGTAGTAGTTTAAATTCAAACGAAAATTGAAATTTAGTCATATAATGAAATAGTTAGTGTGAAGAAGATGTTATGCAGTCGTTAAAACAAGGTTAGGAACGTCTTTTTAGGTTAAAAACTTTAAGAACTCATTTGTTGTGAACCACAAAATTCAAATTTTGTGACTTTTGTAACTAAGTTTAAGTACCATCTCATGTTATGTTGTATTACCATTTCATTTTGTAAAGTTGAATAAATAAGCAAATAACATAATAGTATGCGACACACAGTACTTTAATGCATTTATTTGTTAAACATGATAATATAATGTAGCGCTGATACCAAAGCTAGGACATTCAACTTCACTTTATGGGCCCCACTGGGTGTTGTTGTGGAAGGGTCAGTAACTGGTTTACGTGTTGAAGATGTATTTTCAGTGGATGAGGGATCCGTTGCTTCTTCTGTTGTTGGTGTAATTGGTTCTGTAGAGGAAGGAATTTCTGTCTCTTTTTTCATAAGTTCTAAGGAATTGTTGACCCATGCATCCCTGCAGTGATAAGCTGTTGTGAAAGAACCATCAGTCTCAATCTTCAAGTATGCATGATTGTATGGGTTGTAGGGCGCCACTGTAGCCCTTTTTCCTTCTCCGTTTGGGTTCCTTGAAAATGTAATGTTATTTTGAAAGAAGCTAACCTTTTGCTACAAAAAAAACTGTATTGCATTTAGCTTAGCATTAATACCCATCGTATGTTGCGAATTTCACCAACAAATCAACTAATTGGTTTGATACTTTTATATCATTGGGAAGAACCAATGGATTTCTTTGGAACAAATAAATCAATGTATCCATATGTCCAACTCCGCCTGGGACTGCATCACTTCCCCCTCCAAGCCACAAAGGAGAGTACTCAAAGGAAAAGTAGTATGATTTAGGATTTTTCTTTGAGTTCAGCTCAACAAGGTTATATGCTCCAGCTTTTAAGTACATAAAGCATATCGACATTTCATCCCACTATTACATTCTATTGTCATTAAATGTGCAAATCACTCAAATCAGAAATTATGCTAAAATACTAAAATGCTAGTATACCTTTAAATCCTAGAACACTGTAAATCTAATAAAGGCAAATAAATCACAAAAATAACAGTAAAAAATCTGCATGTAATTTGATTCAAAGCGATATAATACTTTATAACTAACATCAATCAATCCAGGGAGTTTGTCCTCGAAGTAATCAGTGTGTATTGTGTCACCCAGATAAATTTTCTCTAGAGAATGTATTAGCTCACCACTTTGGTCTTTGAGGTCTGTAGACAAGATAAGAGAGACAAAGTAAATGAAATCAGTAACCATTCATAGGAAATTTATGAGTTTTGCCTCACATAATATTATTTACCTAAAGCACTAATTAACGTGGGCAGTAATTCATTTCTAAGAAATAATGGATTATGTATGAAGTTATTAGGTCTCCAAAACTGCTCCAAAGTTTGATCGACGAGGTAAGAGCCATCATGTCGGGTAACTCCTGTGGAATAAATGCAATCCTGACAGTAGTTTCAGTTTTTATATCAGAAGAACAGCTATTCATCTTTGGCCAAACACATACCCATCATAACTGGAACATTTAGTTTTTGTTTCCCTTCTAGAAGCACATTGTATGGAACATCAGTCATAAAAGCTTTGGTCTCTACAAGTCTAGATGGGTCTTGAACTGACGGTAGTTTGGGCTCCAAGCCAAAACGTCCTTGACGTATTTCATTTTTCTGTAAATAGTTACTGACCATTTTTCTATAAAGCTTAAAGTATTTGATAAAAATGAGCTTAAAAGACTCAATTACGTACAGTGTATTCATTCATTGCTTCGACCAGTTCTTTCACAGGCTTTGCTGCCATGCAATCCCTAATTTCCTTCAATTTCTGCTTATCCCCTGCCTGAGCCTCATCGATAGGACACCCAGCTATTTGAGCCACCGCTAAATGATGTGGTAATGAATCACTACTTGTAGCCAGTGTTTGACTTAATGAGCTTCCTGACAATCCGATTATTCCATGTAGTAAAGGTTCACCATCGTCATCAATTGCCAACTCCGATGTCAGCAAATGAGTAGCTAAAACTGCACCCGCCGAGTGACCTAGGTATGTTTTAAACTTGTAAGACTGGTCATACTTTCAATTTAAGTTCAGTCTCGAGTAGCCCCAAGTATCATTACATTAGCACTTGTGTACGTTTTTTCCTCAGAAATTCATTTTTTAATTTTTTAAGTTCATACCTATGACAGTAACTTTATCCTTGTCTCCACCAAAATGGATTATGTGATTTTTAATCCATTTCAATCCAGTTACAATATCATATAATCCTGCACATCCTGGAGCCTCGTCAATTGCGAGATTTAGAAATCCTAATACGCCAATTCGATAGTTCAAACTAATAAATACCACATCTTTTTTCAAAAATCTATGTCCACGGTACATTCCACTCCACATGCTGTCAAAACTGCCCCCATGTATAAAGACAATGACAGGTTTCAAGTCATCTTCGGGTAGTGAAACACTCGGTGTGTCAATATTTAAAACCAAGCATGCTTCTTGACCTATTTAAGATATAATACTTAGTTTAACCGAAAATAAACGTAGCAAAAATGAAATAAAATACTCTAGCGGAATTTAACTACCTTGTTCTTGTATTGGAATCCTAGAATCTATTCTGGAATTACGGATTTGTGTCTGATTCCATGATATTTCTGAAATTTCCTTAAAACTATCCGATTCCTTCTGACTCCCATCCTGAGGGCACTTGATGGAGAAATCAGTAGCGAGAAAGTCACTTCCATCATCAGTCAATGGCCCTGTCCAAACTTTGGATGGCTATTGTGATGAGTAATGAATGACCAAACAACTTATTGACCATTTCAGATTGTAAATCATTAGATTGTACGAAATCTTCAATGTCTACCTTGAATCTATTTTCATTTGTGTAAGAATCAGGGCTGGCGAACGGAATCCCGGCAAAAGATAAAAATTTCCTTGAACCAAGCAGTGGCAGCGTAAGATTTGCAAATCCTTGAATAGGACCTAGTTCTCCAGCCTCGACATAAGCGTCCTCATTCCAGTCGGGTGGTAATAGAGTTGCTGTTGGAAGAATCTCCTCGGATTCACTTTCCCAGTCCTTCTGGTTTAGCAAAGACGATGGCCAAGGCCACTGTAAATTACTTTCTCCTGTACTGCTAAAAACTTCATTTGTAGTTAGTGCAAATGATATGCAAATCAATGCATAGTAATTTAAATGAGATTTCATATTGCAGTTTTTCTTGAAGAAAGTTACGTGTTCCAACTTTCACCAGAGGTATCTTACAAATCTGCTACCTGCAAACTACTACTTTGTAAATATGTACCTCAGCAAATAAAATGCAGCATCATATTATATGATATTATCGCATAATTTTAGCTTTCTGAAAAGGGAATAATAATGACTGATATGATTCGTAGATTATCTGACTGACACAACTTGTCGCACATGCAATAACAAGTTGGAGCAGAAATTTGACATTTTAAAAAGCCAAAAAAAGTGATTAGTCTCATGATACAATGCCCAGCTAATCGCTAATCACATCTTCAATATGTTTACAAGTATATTGACAAATTATTCAAATGTTTTAATGATACGTTAAGCTTTTGTTATAGGAAGTTCAAAATATGTAATATTGATAATTTACACGTGTCATAATGTTATCAATAAAAAAGTGTATTAACCTGTCATAGAGAACTAATCCTTAAATCAATACGCCTAAAGTCAAACTACTCCTCATCATCGGATGATGTCTAACAGTAACCTTCCCATTGACAGCCTTGAATGTCATGTCAGTTTCTCATAAGTTCATAGGAATTTCCAATCCAAGAATCGCGACAATGATAGCCTACCTTATCAGTCCAATTAATGACCAAAAATCGATGATCAACCGCATTGTATCTTGGGAAAGGGCTATCAAGATTGCCTGGACCATTCGGATTACTGTATAATACGTAAATGTCATTTTATTATACTTGCAATACTCCAGGAAACAGTAATCGGTATACCGATGATTATAATCATTTTAGATTATTATGTTACTGACCCATAAGTAACAAAATTTGCCCAGTACTGGACATAACGATCGCTAACACTCCAGTCTTCTTTAGTCAATAATGGTATCAATTGAAACAAATATAGTAGATCATCTACATGAGCTACACCACCTGAAATCATACAAAATTGGGTGAGGATTTTCTTGTGACATTTCTTGCGCAATAGACAAATCGCTAATCTGCGAACCTGGAACTTGTCCCAATCCAAAAGCTATTCCAAAGGTTGTAAATAATCCTTTGTAGTCAAATGCGTAATAGTACGAATTGGGATTCAATTTTGCGTGAGCTTCAACCATACCATAAGCTCCTGCTTTAAAACCGAGGACTGTGTGAATCTAAAATTTAGCATGTAATGAAAATTTAACTGCAGATGTGTTTTGTAAGGAAAACTTGTTTTATATTGAACGCTTTTATAAGTTATATCATAGCATTGCCATTTTCATACGTCTAGAAGACCTGGAAACTTCGATAAAATGTCATCAGTATTAGCAGTGTCCTCCAAATATGTCTTTTGGAATGAATGCAGCAAAGCTCCAGTAGGGTCAACTATGCCTAAAAATGTACGTATTTTGAATATTATAGCGTTATAAAATCTCAAATGTGTTCATATCAGTAAATTTACTTTATTTTTTAAGTTTTCTTTGATTCACTAACCAACTCCCTTCAAGAATCTGGCAAGTAATTCATTCCTAATAAAATTAGCGTCACTATCTAGCCCATTAGCTACTAAATAGTCTTCGAAAGTTGACTGGAATACAAATGAACCATCATGCCTGGTCGCTAAAAATGATTGATTAAATTCATTCAAAAGTTCAACATGTTTGAACATATATAAATATCTAATTTTGTCCCAAAATAAACTCTACTAACCACCCATCATTAATGACGCATTGTTTTGACGCATATTTTTCAAAATTTCTGTAGGAGTTTCTTCCAACACTAAAGGTATATTTTCACCCGGATACAATTTCTGTACAGAGGGGACCAAAGCGTCATATCCCAGTCTGGCTTCTAAATTTTCCAGTACCTGCCGAAGAATCAAATTAATTTCTGTGTTTTTGTCTCACTTTCAATCAAATTAACACTGCATTTTTTCTCCCTTACTGCATAATCGTCTCTTGCTTGAATCAAATCCGGAATATAAACAGTTTTCATACATTCAACAATTTGTCTGGCCAAAGTGACGTCTGGAAGTCCACTCTCAGGAACAAGATCTTTACATTTCGGAATTAGCTTAACCACTTTTAAATTTTCTGCTATAGGATTCTTTTGATTTGCCCATACACTCAAGGCACTCCCTGAGTCTCCAATTACGCTACGGAAGAGACCTTTCCCTAAAGGGCTCAAGAAAACGGTTGTGGCAAGTACAGCTCCTAAAAGTTAATTTGATTATGATGTCTCATTGTGTCTTTATTTTCTATCTTGCATACTCGTATAAAATTGACTTACCTGCGGATTGCCCGCTTATTGTAACCCTATCCTTGTCTCCGCCAAAATGGTGTATGTAATTTTGCACCCATTTCAGCGCAGTAATACAATCATAAACATGTCCATTTCCTGGCGCTTCTTTAATACCAAGATTCAATGTTCCAAGAACTCCAAGTCTGTAGTTAATTGTGACCAAAACTACATCATGATTAAGTAATCGTTGTCCACCAAATACACTTCCCCAGAAGGCATCAAAACTCCCCTGTAATGTTTGTTAGAGTTCTTTTGTCAGCAAGAAAGCCGTCTCAAAAACAAATTTGTAAAAACCTAAATCGTATCACATTACCCCATGTATGAAAAATAAAACAGGTAGCAATTCTGTAGACCCCTTTATAGGAAGCTGAAATAAAGTGTTAAAAAAATATCGATATACTTTTCACTTTAAAGTGCTGACTATAGCCTAAGGACAAATCAAAAATTTTAAATAACTTTTCCTACTTTTGGAGTGCTAATAGTGAGGATCAAGCAATTCTCCTGACCCCAAATATTAGTCGTTGGTTGTCTCCTCCTTTTTACTCCGTCCCTGCTATAGTACGATTTTAGCAATTCCAGAGGATTCAGTGCAGCCATGTTTACTGTAGAATCTTTTCCATTAATGCCCAAGTCTATAACTGGTTTTTGTGGACAGTAAATAAATGAATTTTCCAGGTTTGCCTTAAAAGGCTCATCGTTCGATAGCTTTCCTTGCCATACTTCTGATGGCTTTTGTACGTCAAGTTAATAATTTGACAGCATAATATGATAAAATATATACTTTGAATTCTGCTAGAAAAATCAGCGTGTATGCTGGACTATGTAATTTAAAGAAAAATTACCTGGAACGTTTTACTCCCAGTGTAAGATTCAGGTTTCGCATAAGGAATACCTGAAAACCAGTAATATTTCCTTCCGACTTTCCCCAAGCTTTTACTTGTCCATGCATAGGACCCTTGAATTTTGCCAAGTTGATCATCACCTGTGTCTATCAAAGCCTCTTGGCGTTGGCATTTTACGCTTATTAAAGGTATGGACACGAAAGTTACTAGTACTATTAAAAACACGGGAAAATCCATCATGAACAAAGAATACATGGACCATGGACATCAACTAAAAACGTGATTGCACGGAACTAGCAGAAATCACACTGGAGGAAAATCGTTCTTAGTTCTTGTACAAACATGTTGAATTACTGGCATAATGAAAGCTCGTGTATGCTCCGACACGTAAAGTAGCATTTAATATACTATGTGCATAAAAAATAGATGTGCTTATCGTGCTCTGATAAGCCAAATGTCCAGAAGTGTGATACGACATATAATTACTTGTATCATCATGACATGACATAAAAAGTGATCATTGATCAATGTATGAACTGTACTTTATTATTATTATTGTAATGGAGTGACAATCCAATGTTTTTGAGCTTCAGATAGCTGTCAGATGTCAAGAATAAACGGAAATCATTAGACTATAATTAATAATTAGATCTCGGACAATGTTTCATTAAAGGACCTATTTATTTGTGTGCATTTCTTTTCATATGCATATATTTTTAAAGCATTGATTTTAATTTCGCTATAATTTTTGGACTTACATCGATAAAGCCTTTTATAGGATTTTCCGAGGTACATAAAATATAGTTTTATGGCTGCACATGCATGTCGTAAAAAACAAATAATGGCTCATAAAGAAAGTATGCTTTGGTTAGTTTCAACAACAAATTAGTTTATTTTTTTGATTTCTTCACTTAAATTATAATGAATTAATTTTTATTTATTTTTTCATATTAAAAACATTGAGGACTAGCAAACGTGCTGTTTAAAAATACAATAGATAAAAACACGTCACGACTTTTTAAATGTATTTCATACATTCATAAGATGACTTAATATTTCCATGCGTTTTCGATATATGTGCGCTGCGAATCATCATTTACTCATGTAAACTGTCTAGTGATAATCTTGTAAATGTTTTGGAATGTAAGTGAATACTTTGAAAGAGTAGTACAAACAATAAATTATCAGTTTTTAGTGTATCACCAAACGTTTTACATAAAGTTGCTATCAATGTGACTACTTAACAATAAATATTTAATTATTTAAACCTTTTAAAAAGACTTTGGAACAGTAACAACACAATCTAAACAAAGCGTACAATCACTATCACACACGCTTTCTCGTTAACAATAGAAAATTATAATTATCATATTAAAATGTAATTCCGAAGAGCTAAAAAAACAGTTATCGTTTTTATAATAACAACCAACCACGGAAGTGCGAGTAAGGTAAGTTGTTGACTCGAGCGAACTGTTTCTGTCAAATAGTTGTGTATTTTTGTGGATGAAAATATATGCATGCTGTAAACCTTGTTCTCTGAGCACCTCTGCATTGTACGCCAAATTAACCATTGATGTGGTGCATTTTAGACATTTTTATTCGGTAAACCAAAACACTTTGGGGAACATTGCTAACTGCTCTGGGACTTGGATTTCCAGTACCATTTGCCGGAAGGTAAACAAATTTTCTTGTTGATCGCTGTCTCGGGGTTCCATGCATAGTCTTGTTTTCTCTCTGGGGGTGGTACAATATCAGCATAATGTACCATTGCACACACCCGACAAAAGAAATTTGTATCCACAAACTTTCCGGTTCCCTTCCACCGGAAATAAGAATTATACTCGTCCGGGGTTTCTGCCAAATACTTCAAATAGTTGGCAAGCTCTTCTGGACTGGAATAATCTTCAACGTGAATATAAGACTTTTCTGGACACATGGATTTGTAGTCTTGTGGATGTGCTCCGAGCACAATTGGAATGACGTTGTTTCTAATTTGAATAAACAGAATTAGTATTACTTTGCGTGCTAAGTTTAACTTTTTCCATTATGTCTCAAAAGCATACATACATTTCCGTAAATATCTCAAAAGAAAGAATGTGCACACTTACTCGAAAGCGTTCATGAATAATTTCTCAGTTACGTAGTCTCGACCTGAAAACGTATGAACAGAAAGTCTTTAATAATGATACTCTAATTTCCTGTTAATAAGCATAATATAATAACACTTTCTTAATGGAAAAATCAAATGATGAGTGTATTATTACAATTGGAATTTTCGAAGGAGAGGTAAAAGCGATAGTCCTTCTTAAGCATCTCATAGCACTCTCTTTGATTATAACGTGGGCAGTTTTTGCGACCACAAGCTCCAAAAACATCAACCTCCACGTATTTCTGCAACTCTCTCACGTAACCCATTCTATTATTCCACGGATGGCAATTGGATGTAAAGATGGCGGCCATTTTGGTTTTCCCTTTGGCGTAATCTTTTTCTAACGGTAAAAACAATAAGATTCAGCAAACTAGGTTCTCTTTTAATAAAATGCAGCAAACCTGCCAGGTAAAAACTGGAATGCGTACATGAAATGCGGGGAAAAGAAAGGAATGAAGGAAATACATAAAATGATGTCGATGACATAATGCGGTAAATACATTCTACATAGCTATGTGTTTTTCACATAAAGGGCAAAAGTAACCCAACTGGCGTATCAGCAGAACAGAAGCAATGTGGTATAAAATTGTTAGGGAGGAGGTACCTTGATCTTTAAACTTGACAGCAGGATCATAGTAGACCCATTTTCCATACGGAGTATTTACATCAGAGCCTCTGTAGAATGTTGCCATCAGATCATTAGTTCTTCTGAGAGTGGCATGTGAGAAAATGGGGGATTCTAACATGAAATAAAATCTCAGGACGTTGGATGGTACATTGAAATCTCTTGTGTGAAAAGCATCTCGCACTGTAATCAGAGCATCCATTGAATCTCGGCTTTGAGAGAAAGCACATTTTTTCAAAATTCCAGGATTTCCTGGACAGTCCTCGTCCTCCAACATGTGAGGACTTCGCCATTTTGTTTTACTCCACCACCGAAAGGAATCCGGCAAAAATATCGTTTTGACCTATTTAAAATGAAAAATGAAATAAACCATGCTTAAAATTACAACAAAATCCATTTAAAAGGGGAAATCCTGGTTTTAAAATTTGAAAATGTAACAATATTTTAAGCATCTTTGTTAAAATTTGCAAAGACAAAATAGTCATTTACCTTATTCCCAATTATGTTGCTTGATGACATGTTTGCAGCTTCCATCGCCCAAATGAGTTGAGCAAGCACACGATCATCATCCGGCGACAAATTCTCATTCTCCGATTGCCATAAATTAGGCAACTGCTTTGTATCTGTAAATATCCCTTTTGTAAATGCTCCTCTTGTGGAAGAATTCACTAAATCCCAAAATCTCAAGGTAAGGGATTCGTTGTCAGTCGGCAGGCTCCCACCTCCACTGAATGAGGCTTCATTACTATTGATATAATTTTTCTCCACTTTGGAATGATATTCATCGTGATGATTGCGATTCAAAGTAAAAGCATCTTCAGTCTTGTTAGTTAAATCATATGTATGCAGTCTGATATTGTTACGAATAATTTCTCCCTTCTTCACTCCAAGTTCATTGGTATTGTAAGGCTGGGATGGCTCAATATTAAACATGTAATCACTGTATCGGCTTCTTGTATCTAACAAGCCAACAGCCATAACGAATGCAACCATAAGAGCTCCGGCAGTCTTCGCAGACCGTTTAAGATAACAACGGGTCATGGCTATTATGTACGTGACAAAGTTCTCTTTGTTGATAATCAAACGATCCGAGTGCACGTCAATATGGATAGTCGTAGATGTTTTATAAGTTTATATACCTTGTTGATATAACTTTGTATAACTGCCTCGTTTAAATTACTTGCTCAATATAAGTTAATGAACCATTAACATATGCTACTTCTGAAAAGACCTTCCTTCCTTGTAGTGATTAAATTATGAAATGTGTGCTTATTAAGTAATTGATTTTGTTGTCGTAGCAATCTTGAAGATGTCGTATGAGAGAATCTCCGTTTTCCAAGCTGTCTCATTTTGCCCCATTGATCATTTTGTTACCGTAAAAAAGGGCAGAAATAGGGTTTGATGTTTGATCTGATCTGTAATCGCCTTAGGTTGTGCCCTGGGATTTCTTCTTTTTTTGCTTGACACACGACACAAAAGGTTTAAATGTATTTAGGGAAGGAGTATACAAGTCTTCTAGTCATTCCAATTTCCTTTGACTAAATCGACTATGATAAACTTTTATCAGACTAGAAGATCTTCTCAGTTTATCAAAAATGGGATCCTTTTAGAACGAATCAGAACCATGTATCCGATTACTTTTCTTTGCTTCACTGACATTGCATCACTGTTTTGATGTTTTCGATTTCTGGGAGTTTCCAATAGTTTATCTGCCATGTCGACTCCATGTTTGCTCGCCTTTCTGAAAATTCAAACAAGTTCCAACTTTTAGCACAATTTGTACATTGAAATTGAAACTTCTAAGTATGTATTTTAGCAAAGCTGTGTTCCAGATATATAGTTCCAAGTTCCAAGCCTTGCATGAATGGAGAAGTGTCTTATTCTAATTCATAACTATAACATTTTAATGATGTATGCAACAAAATACTAACTTTTTGTTAGTTACTGTGTATGTAAATTTTCTGCTAAATTTCCAATTGGTGGATAATGTCAATACTATGTCTTCTTAAGTTTACCTTTCATGAATCATGATTATGTCATATTTTGTAATGAGTTCCTATTAAACAAACTTGAGTTATTACTATAACTGAACACCTTTTTTTCCTTCCGAAATTCTCAAAACCAACTCACAGTCAGTAATAAATTTGGCTTTCAGTGTTTTTTTACTTCATTGCATACTTCCCTTTGTCAAGTTTAATGGTTTCCTCT
>JAQIWN010002466.1:0-15747 GCA_034699025.1 Entomobrya cf. arborea Gr-Col-00668 | reverse complement strand
AAAAAAAACTCTGAGACTGACTGCGTGACATAATGAAAACATTATTCTCTATATATTTACTAATAATATTATCATTGTAGTCGGTTTGTAGGAATTTCATTCTTTTTAGTAGCTCAGCAAAATGTAGTTTTTAGAAATGAATTTTGCATGAACCAAAAAAGTTTTTCTTTTCTCGTATGTTTTTTTGCTTTTTATTATTTTGTTGGTGTCAAAGCTGTAATACAAGGATAAAAGTTGTTTTCTTAAAAACTAAAGTTTCAATGAACGTGACAAGTCAAGGTGGATCTTGTAGTTCTTTTCAAATATAAAAGGTTAGGTTAGGGACGTGTTTTTTTAGCGTGAGAGAATACTCGGGTGTTTTGTCTACGTCAGTCAAGGCACTATGCAAAAAAATCTAACTTGCTCTTATTTTTTCCTTTTTTCAAAGATTTGTGGAGGCTCTGACGAAAATTAGAAACCGTCACGCTGATGTCGTTCCAACCATGGCTCAGGGAATAAAGGAACTTAAAGATTCTCATCATGTTGATTCCTCCATGGAGCATAGCATACAATATTTTTTGGATCGCTTCTACATGTCCCGTATATCTATCAGAATGCTTATAAATCAACATAGTAAGTATTTTGCCAATGTATTCTTCGCAAAATCAAATATCCGATTTATATGTTTATACTGTATGTATAATGTACCGCTACAGTACTTGTCTACACGTTTTTCTTACATTTTTTTGGGTTCCAAAGTTCCAAAAGATGTGATTTGCTCTTTGGTATTTTTAGTATGAATTTATGAGTGTAGACAACCGTTTGATCTTGAAATTTTAACTCTCATGAAAATTGTATTTGATACGGTCATATGAACTGATGATTTTTCTTGTATTTTGTTTGTTTTTCATACATTTTTTCCCTTGTTTTTGTTGTTTTCAGCACTTTTATTTGGAAAGCAGCCATGTCCATCTAGACATGTTGGTTCAATCGATCCATATTGCAATGTAGTCAGCGTTATCAATGATGCTTTTGAGAATGCAAGGTTTTTGTGTGACCAATACTATCTTGTTTCGCCTGATCTAGTCGTGAAGGAGCATAATGGTGAGTAAGAGATATTGCATTTGAGAAGGAAGAAGTAATGACATTGATCATGAAAAAAAATCCAAAATGACGTGAGTGGGTTTAAAATAAATTGTTTACTCTTTTTTGCAGGAGTTACCTCAGGTAGCCCCATTGAAATTGTGTATGTTCCTTCTCATCTGTATCATATGGTTTTCGAACTGTTCAAAAACGCTATGAGAGCTGTGGTAGAGCACCATGGTGCGGCAGCTGAAACCTATCCACCAATCGAAGCATTGGTCGCGTTAGGAAGAGAAGACATTAGTATTAGGGTATGATGATGATGATAATCCAACATATATTGTTTGATATAAAAATTCTATGCAGCAATTAGTGTAGTACACTTACACAATATTTGCATGAATGCCATTGTGATTTTGTTTGCCTTGTTCATAACAGATTTCTGACAAGGGAGGTGGCATCCCAAGACGTAATACTGATCTTTTGTTCCAGTACATGTATTCAACAGCTCCTCAACCTCCCGCTTCAACCGACCACACCAATACGGTTCCACTTGCAGGTTAGTTCACTAATGGCAAAGTGTAACATAATCCACCGTTGAGAATTTTGCTTCTGATGAAAATCATATTATTTTCCGTAGGGTATGGATATGGTCTTCCACTATCCCGGCTATACGCTCGGTACTTTCAGGGAGATTTAATGGTGACATCTTATGAAGGCTATGGAACAGATGCTGTTATATTTCTGAAGGTGAGCAATGAAATCCCAAAATAAATAGGCAGTAAACCAGAATATATTAAATGTATGTACTAATGGCAAGAAATGATACTTTTTTTTTACGAAACAGGCACTTTCTAATGAGGCGAATGAACTGCTACCCATTTTCAACAAGACTTCAACTCGTTTTTATACCTCGAGCATTCCCGCAGCAGATTGGAGTGGTAATGGCATCTCCCGAAGCATGAACTCCGCACATCCAATGAGCATGACCTATAGATTACCTGCAAAAAACTGAAAGCTGAATAACTCGAGTTTTAATTTCTTTTCTTTTTTGCCGTTGTTCGTTCGTTCGTAAATTTGTAACATTAATTTTGATTTTCCCGATTTCGGCTGAGAAACAAAGAAGGTACATTTTGTCCTTCAACTTACACTCACACTAGCAAAATGAGACATTTTCGTAGGCTGTCTAAATAATATGACCACGCAGGCATGGTCCACTAAAATTCTTTTCGTGAAAAAGAATACAGTAGTGCATATTTAAGCACACAGAGAAATATTTCTCAGAAGAAACGCGAGTGCTGTTGTGAGACATTAGCTAAAATAATTGATACAATAATAGACATTAGACAATATCAAAGTTACGTAGAGTATTTAAAAAGGACATTAGAAGATTTACACATTATTATTCAGCATAAATATACCCTTGTATATATTTAAATAGATAGATAAACTACACTGAATACTTTACATGAGGCTAATGAAAAGTAACTTCAAAAACGTTTGGAGGTTCATGTGGCAAAGAATGATTCAGTAAAAGCTTTATATCTCTGCTAGAATAGATTTTTTGGTTCAGCTATTTTAAAATGAAGATACGATATAGATCGAAGATGTTTCGATTACGTAGAATACCCGGAATTTTTGTATGTACTGAAAAATTTGATAAAACACTTAAAAATTTGATACATTTTTCCCAATCGGACTCTGTGCAATGTGTACATAGACTTGGTTGTTTGCAGTAATTTTTCGTAATTTAGGAACTAGAGTAGTTAACGTAAAGACAATTTTTCATATCTTTATCAGTGTTCGTGGGTATTCTCATTCTCTAGTGTAAGGGGAAACCCAAGTAGAAATGTAGAAACTTAGATCTTACATGCATTTAATTATGACGTATGTAGAATAGTTTTTACAAAAAGGAAACAGTGTCAACAAAATTTTGTGCAATCGTTTACAGGTTCTTCACCAAAATATCATCCTCCACGTTTTGGTTAAATGAGGTCATGTCATCCTGCACAAAATACGTAATCACAGTTAGTGGTTCAGGGAGTGGCAAAAGAGTGAGAATGACCATTCAGTTCAGACCATTGATTGACTGGGAACTTATCAAGTGATATTTGATGATACATAATACTACACACACTAACAGGAAAAAATGTAGACAACAGTGCCAGATATTTGATTTAATTACCAAAAAAAATTAGACAATTTCTTAAATTCTCAAAGTATAAATTGTTGCAGTATATAAAATTAACAAGTAAATGATAAAAAAAATGTTTTCAAACTAAACTGTATAATTTATTTGTATTATTTTGATGCATTGGAATGAATGAAGAATGTAGACTAATAATGTTAACAAAACTTTACAATTTATAATCAGTTCTTTCACATTTTCATTTGTTTAGTTCAATTAAGTTTATTGCTCTTGTATTTATACAATGTATATTTACTCATTTGTAGTCGCAATCGCAAATATATTATAATATTATCATTTTTTAAATTGATTTTCTGTGAATTTAAATCGAAACGGTTCTCTATGCTGCCAATGATAATTTCTACAATACAATGAGTCAAGCGTTCACCATGATATATAAATGAATTACGATTCTCATCAAAGTTTATAGAGAAGAAAATATGTCAAACGTTTTAACAAAAAAAATTGTATTCAAGTACCTGGAAAGAAATGGAAGATTATATAAAAATGAAATGTTGAAAATATGGAGTACCATGATAAATCAGTGCTAATAACGCAACGCAATGAGAAGACATGAAAGTTATGCGGGTAAATTTTACTAATTATATTACATAGTATTTAATAATGGGCTGTTATAACACAGCAATATTATGTAAAAAAAAAATACGACATAATTATGTGTAAAAATACTGTATAGTATCCCGATAATGTACAAGTCTGATGTTTATCAACCATCATTGAAATGGAAGTAAAAATACATATTTTATCTAGAGTTTAATAAAAAATGAGGGATGAAGTAATACATAGTATTCGTAGAAGGAATAATTACTGATTATCAATAAAAATGCAATATCAAGAAAAGTATTAAAATTTCCAGTTGTTGCGTTCATTTATTTTCCGTACATCACAAATATATTCATTCATATCACATTCTCCTTACTCACTTGAATAACTATTAATTGAGGTCACTTTTACTACGCTGCTTTTTCATAGACGAAGAAGTGGTATTTAATATTGCATTCTTCTTGTTCTTCCTCAGGTACTTCGGGATCCCTGGGAAAACAAAAAACAAAAGTTTTAGTACAGCTTTCAATCGATTGAAAATGTTTGGACATTGATCATGATATGGCGCAATAATAACATACTTCACAATTTTATAGGCATCCAAATCGAAATCTGGGAAAAACACATCACACCCATAATCGTTTTGTAATTTGGTCAAGTAAATTCGATGACAGTGAGGGGAGTCAAGGGCTAACTGATAAAAAAGCATTGAAGGTTCATTGTTCTCACTTATGAAATTTTTTCATATACTCATTAACTCTGAACAGGAATTAAAATATAGTATACCTTGTAAACAAAACTTCCTCCGGTGATCCAAATTTTATCAATTTTTCCGTTCTTGTCTAGCTCATCCATTTTCTGAATAGTTTCATCCCAACTTTCAGTCCAAATTACGTCATCACGAATTTCCTCGCTAAATATTTCCATACAGTCATTTAAGTATGCTATCATTAGATTTCATATACTAATTTTGGGGTATGTTGATACAACTCACTTTTCCGGCTTGTTTCTGCTCATTATCACATTTATTCTCCCTTTCAAAGGCCGAAAATTGAGTGGAATAGAGTCCCAGGTTTTTCTTCCCATTACAACGACGTTTCTCTTACTTTCACCGGAAGTGGAGCCCGCGTCTTTTGATACACCGGTTGTCATCCGGTTGAAGTATGCCATTTCATTTCTATTTCAAGACAAGGGAACATGTTACATACATAGTCTCACGTGTTAAATCAAATCCCAATATTTTATATAACGGTGCACAGTGCACTGTAATTATTGTCATTTTATAAATCTTACCGTAACCTCCACGGAAGTTGGTTCTTCAAGCCAATTCCCATTTTAGAGTCACATGCAGCAATCAAGTTTAGCTTGAGGTTGGACATTTTTGCTCTAGTTATGTTTCGCAGGCTAAGTGAAACCAAGTTCATGTGTTGTTAATTGTTATTGATTTATGTGAACTTTAAATCGGTGCGTTATCGTTCGCTGTACCGTTTACCCTCACCATAAATTTAAACCTTGATCCAAAATCTGTAAGCATAATGACAAAAAGAAAAAAGAAATTAGGTAAAAATACTTTACTTCGGCAACACCACTTTTCCATGCATTATTTTTTCGTTAAAGTCACATGAAAATCTCGATTCTTAACCATTTTTTGAAGGCTCGATGTGACCAAATATAGATTTTCAAAAATTTGACTCATACTTAGCACGTAAATCGATCAAGTTCTTTTTCTTGTCGTTCATCATTCATCGTATTAATTTTCTAGGTCCACTTGAGTAAATACTTTGAGTAATCAACAGTTTCATATAAACTTGACCAAGATGCATTATCGTAATATTTTTCTCATATCACAAACATGTTTTTCTCCAAATATTTAAGAAATATTAAGGTTCCACAATCCATCTACGCATTATAAGCTACATATGTATGTGTAACTTCTTCAAAATAAATCCATCTCTCAACAAACACCAAGACCCAGAACGATGAACGAGGACCTTATTTGTTGAAGTTGAAAATTCAATGAGCGTGAATAAGTGCTTTTATCATAGTTAACCTTTTACAACCCTTTCGTACAAGTTATGTGAACAAGTTTATACCCTATTTTGTCGTCTTTTAGTCTGATAACAGCAACTATCGTCATGATTCATGACTTTAATGAGAAGCATTGATAAGTATCGATCCTTTGGGATATCTGCAATCTGCATTACTCCAGATTTTTTTTGTAAAGTAAAACTTTGGTTTAATTATACCAAGTACTTTTCTGTGACAAAAAATTCCTTTTAACTTTTTCAGTCTAGTTTTACGCATGAATTGGTGATCGAATAAGCTGCGCCCTAGTAAAAAAATCATTATTTTTAACAGTTGATAATTTGTAGTCAAAATAATTTTCAACTGATACAAGTCAACCGAGGAAAACGTAGTTAAACTGTCCAAGGAGGTTGATAGTTAATTTAAAGAAAAGAAATCGATTGGTTATTGCAAATATTTGGTAAGTTTATAAATACTAGTAGATAGTGTCATCCAATCATAGTTTTAGTGCAATTGATTATTGATTAGTATTTCAGAGTGATTAAATTTAAACCTCGATTTCAAATACAGAAAACCTAGTAAAAATCTCTCAAACTCAAAACTTTTACCTGGCCAAATTCAGAGATTGAATATTAAGTATTGTATGAGAATTTGTAGAAATTGCATAATTCCTTCCAAAGTCAAAGTGTAGTTGTGGGAAAACAGTTTTCTTGAATGCATAACTGATAGTATAAATGAATGGCGTCAGCTAACTTTTAAACATCCATATTATATGGATTCCGTTTTCTCATTTTGCAATATGCCAAAAATGGCATGCTACTTACAACGTACTACATTCAATGTATTAATCTCATTTCTCACGGATTTTTTAATACCTTTCAGGTCTGTAAGCCGCAACATCTGCAGAACAGACCGACCAGTAAAATATCTTTGGCTAGCCTTGCCAGAGAATACACAATACACACTCAAGCAAAATATTTGGTTGTTGTGAAATCAACCTTCAAATGTCAGCCCCAGTCTTTCGAGCTCTAATCTTTAGTGTCAGTAGTAGTAGCCGTTCAATTAGTTCCTCCACCTCCGTGTTTCGAAGACCTTTAGTTCACTGTCTTGCAAATTCAAAGCCTTCAAGTTACACGGTAAGTTAAATTGGTTTACATTTTAATTAATAAGAAGTAGATAGTTTTGTATCTATCTTGTAAACTATCGAGAGAAGACTACAAAATCAAAATCTGAAAGGACTAACCTCACATGACACATGATGACATGACTATGACACACAACTCACGTGACGTCTTTCAACGTTGAGTGTACATTTTCAAAGAGTTAAGATTTTCTAGTGTGCAAAACTTTGGTAAATTTTAAACTTTTACTTGTCAAAAATAGTAAGGAAGGTGAAATAACTTTTATAACTTACCAATTAGGCCCAACCAAAATCGCTTTTGAAAACTTTCAGAACTAAATGAAGCACAATACAATAAAAAAAATTATTGACGAGCGTATCAAAAGTTTATCATTTCAAGAGTCAAGGAGTTGTTTGTTAGTAAGTTTAGCGCATGGACATTTTTGATCTGTTGAGTTGAAAGCATGATCGTGGTGATACCTAAATGCATAACATACACACGTTTCACAAAAACAGACAAGATAAAGGGTGGGTGTAGGGAATCGCCAAGCCATGTGTTTTCATTTTAGCATAGAGATGGGGAAAAGTAGGATGCATTTGAGAAGAGTGAAGATGATTTGATTACTAAAACGCTTTGTTCAGTGATTTTTGTGCGGAGTAAATTATATTCTTGAAAATTTGTTATTTTCAGGGTTTTGAATTCATTCATTAAAAAGTTTTTTTTATAGTTTAGCAGACTATGTATAAGATATTCAACTTCAGATTTAAACCCATGTAATTATCGGAACCCACAACCCACACTTATAACTTATAATAACCGAAATGAAATTTCATTAGCTTCCTTTCATCATTTAACCTGCTTAGTAGAAAAAAATAGCTCTCGACTAATGATTTCATTTTATATTTTAATGAAGATTTGTATTTCCTTTTCTTTGCAAAATAATTGAAAGTAGGGTTAATCCAATGTCTAACTAACATTCAAGAATATTTTTTGTAAACTAATACCTCAAATCATAAGCAAGCTCCTTTTTCATGTAACATTTTCTGCCAAGATATTTATTGAAAGAGCATTATGCACTGCATCGTTTTTTAATTGATTTACTATAATTAATTGGACTTATAGTCAGTCAGTAGCATTGAAAAATACGACATGACAATTTAATATGCTTATACATGTATAAGCATATTAAATTGTCATGTCGTATTTTTCAATGAGTCAGTAGAAGCTGAACAAGGGACAAACCTTGATTGATTGTATACTTTAATGTAAGTATGTACACATTATGTAACAAAGCTTACTGCGAGGGAAAATATTCTTGCATAATAGTAATACGATTAATTACGACAGAAGAATTATTTTTGTTCTAATTCAATATTCAATCATCACATTCCTTTCCCTAAAAATAGAGCGAACTCTGCACTCTGCTCTGCACTGACGTTTATGCTACAATTTTTTTTGTTTCTTCTTCCTAATATCAATCGTAAAGATGTAAAGTTATTTCATATCAGAAAAGTTGACTTGCTTTTCCAACTCGGCTCCTCAGTGGATCATTTTTTTAACGATTTGTATCTTGTATGTACATCTGCCTCTTTTACAACTTTTATATAATAGCTGTAATTTTCTGTAACTGGACTACTGGACTACTTACATATAAAAAAGTTAAAACACGCCATTCGACTGCAATCTAATCTAAACTAACACTGAACACTATAGCGCCCGTATGGTAGACAATTTCAGCGTCTCCATCTTCTCCAGAAAAAGTCGTCCATATCATTTCTGGAATCTTGACGAAGCATGTGCTTCTACTCAAATCAAGGCTATGCACATGTTCATATTTTATATTGACAAGAAGCCACCACCACAATTGTTATACAACTTGTCCTTGTTAAACCATATACCAAATTGACTACTTACTACACTTTAGTTAGAAGTACGGCTTGTCTAATGTTAAATAGGATGATTGACAGATTCTTGCTATTATCAGCCAACAGCTAAGGGAAAAGGAAGAAGGCATGCGGCATTCCATTCCAGTATCCAAGCTCCAGAATTTTTGCTTCATCTGTCTCTGTTTCAGTCTTGTGACTTTCTTATATAGACAATCTTTTATATTCAGTTCTTGATAACTGATAACTATACTACATGTAATGCGTATTTGTGTCATCATCGCCTCATATTCATCTTATCTTTACCGACTTGCGATCGACGTATCATATTATTCTGTTTCGTAGGCGTGGATTCTTAGTTCACTTTAAGTAAGAGGTGTCCAAATACTATTGACGTAACATACTCTGCTGAAAGTAAGCTTGAAATTTTTCATTTGAGTAAAAGTCATTAAACTTGTCAGACGCAACCATTTTACGTTCCATTCTTTTCCCAGACAATTAGCTATTGGTACGCATTTTGAGTGAGTCGGACTGACTAGCTTAATATATATTACATTTAGTGTTACAAGAAGTACGGCAGTGGTTATTGAAAATTCAATTTGTTTGAAAAAAGGTCTAAAAATTGTATTTGTCTTGATCAGGTTGCATCCACATCCGGAATAATTTCCAGAAATCTTAACAAAATGGCGGAACAATGGACAGGCCAGGAACCTCTTGCTCAAGATGACCCAGAAATCTACCAGCTTGTCAAGGAGGAGAAAATTAGGCAGCGTAGTGGTTTGGAATTGATTGCTTCTGAGGTTAGCTGGATTTATAATTTTGTGCAAAATAAAATAGTTGAGCTACTTTTCTATTTAAAAACTGCTCACTGTGCACTTTTTTCTTTCTTGTAGAACTTTTGCAGCCGAGCTGCACTGGAAGCAATGGGAACTTGTTTGAATAACAAGTATTCAGAGGGATACCCTGGTTCTCGATATTATGGAGGTACTGAAGTCGTTGATAAGCTGGAATTACTTTGCCAGAAGAGGGCTTTGGAGGCTTTCAGTTTGGATCCCAAGGAATGGGGTGTGAATGTTCAGCCGTACAGTGGTTCCCCTGCAAATTTCGCTGCATACACTTCCGTAATGCAGCCTCATGACCGTATTATGGGATTGGACTTACCTGATGGTGGACAGTAAGCTTCATAATTTTTTTGTAGATATTTTAATGTACCATGCTGTATTCCTTTGTGAAATTATAACTACTTTAATTTTTATAGTTTAACCCACGGGTTCATGACTGACACCAAGAGAATTTCAGCTACTTCTGTTTACTTTGAATCCATGCCTTACAGGCTCAATCCAGAGACTGGTTAGTTTTCAGATTTTTTTGATTTGTTATTCGTGTATACAATCAAACTATTACCTCTGTACTTTATGTAACCTTAATTTATTATTTACAGGAACTATTGATTATGATCGTTTACAACAGAATGCCAAACTTTTCCGTCCCAAAGTTATCATTGCAGGGACCTCTGCTTACTCCAGGCTACTGGATTATGCCCGATTCCGTCAGATCTGTGATGAAAATAACTCTATGCTTCTTGCTGACATGGCTCATATTTCTGGTATGTAATCACTGATCACAATTTTATTGAGTCCGCAAACTTGAAAATAGTTACGAGGAAATCTAGACTATAACCTTTTCTTTTCTACTTATTTTAGGGTTGGTAGCCGCTAAAGTAATTCCTTCGCCATTCGAGTTTGCCGACATTGTTACAACAACCACTCACAAGACATTGAGGGGGGTCCGAGCTGGCATGATCTTTTATAGGAAAGGTGCCAAGAAATGCCCCAAGACTGGGAAAGACATTCCATACGATTTGGAGAGCAAAATCAATCAAGCTGTGTTCCCCTCCCTTCAAGGAGGGCCTCACAATCATGCCATTGCTGGAGTCGCAGTTGCCCTTCGCCAGGTAATTTGTAGTAAAAATCATAGTGGCACAGTATACAAAATAAAACCATTCGTCAAAAAATCATGTACATACTTCTGTATAACAGGCAACACTACCTCATTTCCGTCTGTATCAAGAGCAAGTTCTGAAAAATGCTAAAGCAATGGCAGATAGGTTATTTGAACTTGGCTATCAAGTTGTATCTGGTGGAACCGATAACCATTTGGTACTTGTAGACCTTCGTCCAAAGAAGTTGGATGGAGCTCGTGTTGAGACAGTTTGCGATAAAGTCAATATTACGGCCAATAAAAACACTGTTCCTGGAGATAAGAGTGCCTTAACGCCCAGTGGTCTCCGTTTAGGTAAAAACTATGCGAACTCATGTGGTGCAGTCTTTCAGTGTAAACATAATAATATGTTGAAATTGCAATTTTGATTCCTAATTCGTTTTCTCCACTAATAATACAGGTGCACCAGCCTTAACATCTCGTGGATTTGAAGAGAAGGATTTTAAAACAGTTATTGATCTGATTGATGAAGCTGTCACTATTGCTGCTGATGTGAAATCGAAGACTCAAAAGCTCAAGGATTTCAAGGACTTTTTGAACCAGGACAAGGAGACCCTTCAAAAGCTAGCTGACCTTCGCAGCAAAGTTGAAACTTTTGCAATCAAGTTCCCTATGCCTGGTTTCGATGAAGTGTAATCATTTCATTTGTGTGCCAAAGTAAAAGCTTTTTTTGTACTGTAGAAAAAATACGTAAATATTTGTGCATGAACATCGCAGAAATTATGGAATTGAAATAAATACATCGTTGCAAAACGAGATTATGTAACGTACAAACATAGTAAACTAACTTTTTTTTATTGAAACGATTTTATCATTTATTTTAGATTAGTGACGAGTACAAATCACATAAAAATAATAAAGCTTTTTCCCCTAACACGAAAAACACACATTATGTATCTAATATCTAATCTACCGAGTTGCGCGGAGATTAGTATTAGAGGATTTTCTGATAGCTTTAGCTGTTCTGGTTAGATTAACATGCAGAGATGCAAGAAGGAAGGATTAATTTCACGAAAACATCATGCGATACATTTTTATTATGTTAGCAATTAAATATGACTATTAGATAAAAGTTAAAACTCTCTCCTTTTAAAGTCAGCCCTTTTCTTCTTAAATCCACCGGGATCTTTATTAACATTCTTCTGTCTCCGAGCATAAACCACATCTTTTTCTTGACCTTGACCTTTGGCTTTTCCTACGTAATCAAAGTAGAAAAACAACATTATCAACACTGATACATCTGCCTAATCTCTTTGGTAAAACAAGTTATACGATTATGTAATGTGAAAATAGAAAATATCTAATCCAAAAAGGAATCATTAGTTAACTTACCAACCACGTCATGGGAAGGCGGGGGACCGGGTCCACCACGCCTGTGGTGGTTTTGATATTGTGTTTCACGTCGCCTTGCCATACGTTCACGGACTATTGCTGGGTCTTCATATAAATCTAGTTTCTTTACACCTTGATTGGTTTCCTCTTCTTCATCATCCTCGTCATCTGCGTCACCAGCAGCTCGATATTTCTTTTCGTTGAGGGGTGCCACATTATCTGGTTCAGTCATACCCACATTGAGTTGGTCGTAGGTATCATCATACTCATCGTCGTAGTCGTATTCCACTGATTCTTTAAACCTTGGAAGAAGGCTTTCATCTATGTAATGCCCTTGTTGCTCATCTTCCGTTTCAGAATTTTGCATTCTTGACGACTTTTTGCCTCGTGTAGGGTTGTTATCTCTGGTGGGCTCTAGATGCATTTGTGTGATTAAATCTTTGATCTTTGGCTTCAAATCAACTATCTCATCAGTATGATCACTTTGGTCATTTTTATCAAACCCATGTCTCCTATAATTAAAAAGCAAGCAAAATATGTTTTTAAATTAAACCCTGCTTGTATCATGCTACCCATTTTCACAATGCTAATTAACGTACCGCTTTCCAGGAAAAAACTTTTCACCATCTGCCTCAGCATCTTGAATTACCAATTTAGAAGCCAATTTTTCGAGCTCGGTATCTTCAGATACAATTGCAACTGTACCACCATGCGCAAGCTTATTCACAACGTGCAGGTCATCATTTGCTGGACCGTACGTTGGCTGAAGATAACTTTCACTTTTATATTTTTCCAGTCGACTTGGCACGCTGCCTTCCAAAAGGGCATTGATAGCTACTTCAGCCTGGTACCCGTAATGTTTCAGAACAACCTGTAGAAAATGCAATAAATTACAATGAATTCAGGCACATCTTTCATATAAAAAATCACACGGAATGTCGGCAGTGACGATTACCTCAACATAGGCATCAGCTAATTCAGGCAAGATATCCTTTACTTGAGAAACCAGCGATGTAAGTTCAGGACCAGTAACATCTAAGGAACAGGCACCCAGTAATTGGCGATCGAAATTAGGGTCGTAGAGTGGATCCACAACTATTTTCTCAACTGCGTAGTCCTCTCCACAGGCATGGAAGCACGAAGATATTGCATTGGCTATGTAGTCTATTCTTGTTTCATCACTGAAAAGCCACAAACGTACATACATGAAGAACAGGACACACAATAATATATTTCGATAAGCTCACTAATTAAGCCATTTCATATTTTTAACTTACATAAAAACGCCTCTCGATAGCATTGAATTGACGTCTTGCTTAAATGGATAGGTTTTTTCGTAATCCCGAATGAATGTTTTTTCATCCAGGCAATTCGTTAACACTTCAAAGTACTCGTCAATTCTCTGATCATTTGAAGTAGTTACTTGCATAATAGTTGAATTAGCCAAGCCCACGCGAAATAGCCTAATAAGTAATATTCGAAGTAACATTATGCGATCTCCCAACCCAGGTAAATGCGAATTAACTTGACTCCAGAGTTTACAGCAGTTTGGTTCATACGTAACTGCTAGCCTGAAAAAAATAAAATAATGGGAAAAGTAGTTAAAAGTTCATATTTTTTTTAACTGAACAAATAGTAAACATATATTTCGCTTACTTCATCAGTGCATTCGGAAACTTCATAATGATTTCAGCAACGGGTTGGTACACTTTGGCAAATTTATACAGACCACACGTTGTGCTCAAGAAAAATGACAAAATTTCCTCGTACACGTCTATATTCCATTCATGAGTTGCATTAGATTCCCTAATTCGTTTTCTCAATTCCTCAGTCATTTCTTCCGATTTCGACAGGAGTATTGGAATTAGGTTCCGAAAACAGGCTGTCAGCTTGGGACAATTTTTCATTACATTTTCTATCATTTTTGGCAATACTGTATTGTTTTCGGAATCGTATAAGCAGCAAAACGTCTGCAGTTTGAGGACATCAATTATCTGATGATCTGTTAGAAGGGAGGCCCAAGTTATTGGAGTTATGAAGTCTTGCTGCAAAAATAAAATTCAAGTCTATTATTATCATAATCCCATTCGAGGACTCGACAAAAAAAATCTAACCAACTTTAAGTTTACTATTTTAAATTATTTACCTTACTCTCTTTGTAGGTACATATGCGCATTACAAGACGAAATACAAAAGAGTATATTTCTTGATATTTTGGACCAATTATTTCATGATCCAAGTAAACCTGGAATTCTTTATCAAACCACTGAGGAGCACGAAGAAGGAATGACTGCAGGACAACTTGAGGAACTTCCGGCGAGTGGACGATGACTGACCAAAACTGATGATGTGGAACTGTCAGTAACCACTTCAAATCTTTGGAGTACATTTCCATATAGTCTAACCATGTTAGAAGGGACGCTTCATCCTCAAGAAGTGTTTTACAGGAGGGAAGGTAGAATTCAATATAATTCATGGAAGGAGCCCACCTTTTATCCTAAATCATAAAAAAATCAGAAGTCATAAATTGAAAATGAGTCAACTCAACATCTACAACTGGGCATTATCCAATAATTTTTGTCACTCTTCTGTACTTACAAGAGCAGCCACCTGTCTCACACGCCCATCTGAATCTCGTACTTCAATCGTTCGGGATTCTAAAGGTGTAAAGCCATTACTTGTTTCGCCATCCCTATGATCTGAATTTAACTGTTGGCTTTTCATAGGCATCTTCTTTTTATTGCTGGGACCTCCAGAACGGGAACTCATGTTTTCCAAGTAGGATGAAATAACTCTTTCGAAACTGGAAAAAAAAATATAATTAAATGCACAAGCACAGTCGCATTAGTAAAGTGGCTTACTGCATTCAAATTTCATCAATAAACGCTTTTAAAAAACGCTCGAAATCGCTTTGAGAGAAAACAATGAAACACCTGCACCTGTCAATTAAGTACGAGTACTCGTGAACAGGTGACCAAATACAAACAGATGTTTGTTTTTTATGTCAACAATCAAAACCATGAACAATAGATAGCAAATTGCTAGATTGTGGATGTTTTAAAACTAATCGGTTTTTAATTGTTGAATAACTGCTGTACCTGATAGCAAGGTTGACCGAATTTGGCAGGGGTACCTCCTTAAAATTACTTAATTATCGGTTTTTAGTAATTTTTTGCTAATTTTAATATGTCAATTTGCCGGATAAGCTGCACGAACAAAATATATCGACATCTCCCAATATCATTTTCAAATGCACAGCCCTTTCGTGCCCAAATGATCATGCACCACAGACAGATGGACCAATGGTGCTCTGGCTTGTACCACCTCCGCAACTTTGTGTAAAAAAGTGATACAAGCCAAAAAAAATGAAATGACACACACCACGCTAAATAAATAGAGACAAATGCTGTTTTTTAAAATACCATTAAAAACACCACTTTACTGCCTTGAATAGTAATTACTAATTAGCAATTTAGAATGATAAGGTGAAAATCAATTATTACGTAGCTGAAAGCGAAGCGTCAGCAAGTATTGACTTTATCATGTTTGTCTGTCTGTCTGTCTGTCCGTC
>JAQIWN010002465.1:0-15750 GCA_034699025.1 Entomobrya cf. arborea Gr-Col-00668 | reverse complement strand
GCATATAGTACCAATTTCTATCTAACTGAGGTAAACTTTATCATCAATAAAAAATTACACAGGCGTGCTGTGACAGTTGTGTTTGATCTAGGAAGGTAGATGTTTTAAAAAAGAAAGCTTTTATCGTAATGGCATCTTTATACAACCGAGCAATCTCGTAAAAATTTGATTTTGCTTCTTTTATTGTTGTGCTCCTTTCTTTTATTAGCCTACTACTTAAATAAATGATGAAAAACTATGCTCTACTCTCTCGCTCTATTTTGCGGTCTGGTCAAATTCAACTTGGTATTACATTGTTATTAGAGATAAGATCAGTCAGTCGAAATACTTAGAGACGAGCACGTCTGCCCGCAAACAAATCACAAATGATTGTATCTGTTTTGTTATGTGGTCATCGTCATGATGAATACGATGATAACTCACATTATATATGATCCGATACAGTGATTTTGTGGCAAGGAATATATCCGTTGAGACGGTTATAGAGCTCTTATTTTTTTAAACATCCATTCAAGTTGCTATCATATCATCATAATCATAAGTACTGAATGGTTCTTATTTCATTTACCCTTATCGTCTTTTATCGCAACAAAAATTATGAAAACATCTTGCTGGTCATCTCATCACAATTATTATAGCCTAGTTGTTTGACATTAATTGCGATCACAAACAGCGTAACTGCTTCAGCAAAGTTTTTGGAATGTATATAATGTCGCCAACGAATAGGGATTTTAATTGTCATCACAAGACACGAACTACTCGAGTTTAATTTTGCTTTTTTCCAAACACTATTGTTTGCCAGGACTGCCTGAAAAATAAAGGAAGTATGTGATATGTTCTCAGTCCTCACTGTACATATTCTGTTTGTTGTATACTGATCACATTACTCTTCTTTTTGCCGATTTTCAGTTTTGAAACAACAGTATTTTACAATACAAGTTGTATTGTGTTTATACCATTTGAAGCCAGTGGCAAGTTTTCAAAAGACCTTTTCAACAAGGGGTCACTTTGGCTTAACCACTATTCCTCAATAGTTTTTAAGTTTTAACAAAAGTAGAAATCGGTACAACATTTAAGGTCGCAACAACAACCACACAACGAAAACTATCCATTATTCTTAAAAATACTCGTTGAAATGGCATATATTTCAGTATGGTAGTTAAAAAATGAATTAGAACAACCCTGAATTGTCCAAACATGTATTTAAAAAGCTTGTTATTTTTTCTACTTTGTATCATTTCTTTTTGTATTTTTCATAAAATTATTAAAGCTTATCGAGTTTTATGACATTGTCCATTGATGAATTTAGTACTCTCACAGAATACTTCGTTATACTGCCGTCACTTTGTATGATGCAATAAAATTTTGGCTTTGTTGTAAAAATGTTGGCGACCAGAAAGGCAGCAACAGAAAAATGAACAGATTGAAGTTACGGCAGTCAGCCACAGTATATTTTTATATTTTACAAAAAAATATATATCACTGCTGTGTTCTGTGCTCATTATTGCCTTATAGAATATTACTCACGTTTCTTGCGAGTGTGGGCATACTTACTTTTTTACGGTCCATTGACCGACCCATCGTATTTCATTGGAAGGGACACATTTTACGTAAGTCATTACCATCATCATATTGCTTTTGGGTTTTAAAGAAATTCTGTTGCTGCTGAATAATTGCCCTGCCAGATTCAATTTCATCCTCAGAGAATGGCCAAATAGTGGTAAGGCAAGGGTAGTTAGCACACAGTGTATTATTGGGTACGCACATAGTTGTGAAGCCTTTTTTGTCAAATGATGTGGTTCTTTTGATTTTTTTTGTGGTTGAGTTATGTTCCCTTTTGTACTTGGTTCTCTGACCAAAAGAACACGAACAATTTAGGTGAGATTCAAAGAAAGAATGGTGAAGATCTATAATAATATATGGCACAATTCGGTTGTAGGGAATAGGTATTATGTTTGAAATAAATTGGTGCTGGTTGCTTTGTCAGTTGTCAGTAGCCAACCGTTCACTTCATTTGATGATGGTGGTGAGTGGTAATAACTCGGAAATGTATTGCTATTCATTTATTATATTGAGCTGAGCCATTATTTGTGCTAAATAAAAAAGAACACCATATAACAATATAAATTTCAAGAACTTTCAAAAAATCAAAGGATTTCCCAAGCACTTCGACCATAAACCACTCTTTTGTTCAGGGTATTATGGAAGCAAATTATTGCGTAATCCTTTTGGTAGGGTAGCATATAGCAAGCGGCAAACCCTCTCTTCTACGCGCAAAATTCTGGTCTGATAATCAATAGAAGCAGCTATATTTCTCTTTCTGGTTTTGTTCGTCTGTTCGGTTCATAGCAAACAAAGTAATACATTTTTACACAACATTCGAAACTATCCCTGCTGACCTAAACTCTGTACTAAATTGTTAACATGATGCGCAATAAGTAATGTAATGTATTTGTGTGTATATCCCCTACCACTATTTCCAAATCAAAAGGATATGTTAGAGGTTTAAGGCTACTTCATTTCGAAATGGAACTACTTCGTATGTTTCAGGTTGTTTCGGGGTAACTGCATTTTCATATTTCCATCCTTATATTATACTTATACTTAGGAAAGAAAGGTGAACCATTTTAAAAAATCACTTTTTTGTAACAAGAGATTAGTAAGGAAGGATGGGTGTAAATAAATTTAAAAAGTGAATTGATGAAAGGTCAACCTGTCGTTTCATAGTGTTTGGGCAATTTGTTACAAAATCCGAAGTAGTTGGGGCAAGCAACAGCCCTTTTGTATCCATTGTGTAGTGATTGTAAGAAATTTAACAAAAAGATCCAAGTGGTCCTCACATAGTTATCGTGTATATGCTCGTATTATTGAAAAGATGCTGGAAGAAGTATGTAAGTGTGTAATATAATATAGATATATACAATGTATACAAAAGATCAAAATAAAGAAGAATAAGCAAAAGTAGATAAATACAATGCAATGTTAAAGTAAATAATAATTTTATAAATGGAGGAGAGGCACGGTACTGTACATTATACTTTTTCAGGGAGAGGCCGATAATACACATCATGAAGAAGACAAGTATAGCAATATATCTCAATATAACATTTTTAATGATTCTCCGCATTGCTTAAAGTACCCTCTTGAACATATTTCTCTTTGAACATTCGAAGTTTTTTATGAGAGCATTTATACCTACCTGAAATGAACAAACCAAGAAGATTATCTGAAGCGTTAGATGTATAAATATATTTTGTTCAGTTGAGCCCGTGCCATTATTCTTTTGTGAGAAATGAAAATTAAGCTGGTAAATTGTGTGTAGTAGCGAGAATTGCGTTTAGAAAAGTATTTGAAGATAAAATATTTTTTCTCTGTAACCCAGCTTTTTTTTCTTAGAATGATGGACTTACGCACGTTATAAGAGGAGTTAAAACGGAAATCAAAAGTCACGACGGCTGTTAATTAGGGAAGTAACCCATCATCGTGAATAGACATGCTAGTTGAGTAGCTACAGAGGGGAGTAAACAATTCATGATTTTTTATGTAGATGGTAAAAATCACAGAAAATTCGAATAATAGGGTATTATGAAACATCTAAAAATTTATACAGAGTGATGAAATTTTTTCGCAAAAAGCTAATTTAATTTTCTTTCAACCTTTTGCCCTTCTATTCCTTCGGCAAACAATAAAAAACGAGAATTGTAGTTGGTTTGTTCTCAGTTGTCATTTCAATTGAATTATGTGAATGAATACACGCAGTTTATTGGTTTGGTTATTACTTGCCTTGCCTACCATTTCTTTTTATACATGGAAGTTCGAAGAAAAAGAAACTGCTGAGTCGACATTGTCTCCTGCATTACGTCCAATGTATTACTTGATCATTTTGAATTAATATTTTTGCTCTTCTTTCTACAACTTGTAAAACAGCAAGAAAAGATAAAAAGAATGAGGAAATTATAAGCTGGGAGCTGTACTTCTTCTATTGTTTGATATGATGACGATTTCTAAGAAAAGATGTAGATACGTATATAAGTATAATATACATTTGTACTATTGTATTTGCAATATATGCAACAACAAGAGGGCACTTAATGTGGAGCAACAAAGCGTTATTATTTGAATCTCTCTCCATCCGCCTGCAACGCGGCACTCGAGTTTGAAAGCGGGAGAGAGAGGGAGAAAGAAAGAAGAAGGAAAAGAGTTGTGTGTAAGATTGTATGATTTATGCATCAACTTCAGGCCTTGGCATCATGGCATTCTACAATGGGAAAATGACATGATTTATGGAAGGATGTCCACGTTATTGAGCTATCCCTTCTTTCTTTCCTTTCCTTGCTTCTATATACCAAGGAGGATATTGTGTTTGTACATTATATACACAATAGAAATAATAATAATCATAATAAGAAGAATAATGCGCAATAATATATACATGGACGCTTTCTCATTCGCACACGATATGCATGAAATATATTGCTAAAGTCTGTAAGTTTTTGCTTTATGTATATTCACAGAAAGTCCGTGTCTGTTTACTTCTCTTTCACAAAAAAAACTTGCCTGAGAGTTGAGTTTTCGTGTATGTTTGGTTGTTGGTGTGTGGGGGCGACGCGACGGTTGGATATCATATCATAGTCATCATCACAAACTCTCTCTCTTGGACTGGTAGTTGGACATTTTCTAAGAGTCCTGTCGTCCTTCTCAAAAAGTGAAGAAACAGAAGTCCTGCTGCAGTCTTCCAATTCCTCTAGAGTAACTGGGTAACAAGGGAAATGAACAGTGTAGCATAGGAGTAAAACCAAAGCTAGAGAGTCTTGCCCTGTGTATATTATAATGATAGCGAAAGTAGCGTGACATCCAAAGCATTACACTATGCTACTAATATTATTATTACTTTTATCATTATTATAATGATGATGACGAGTACGAATGATTCGTAAAAAGCTCTTATTTTGTGTTATATGCAGAAGAAATCTCCTTGTTTTTCTGCATCATCCACCATAATAATATTAATATAACTGTTTTGCAGAGAGAGAGAGATAGAGAGAAGAAGAATCAAATAAATTGATGTAAGAAGAAAAGGTCTCAAGTTGATTGTGGGCTGTGCAAATGCTTCTGTCTCTGTCCCCGTTTGCATTTTCATGATTATTTTATCGTCGTGTGATAGTAGTGAAAAGGGTGATGGTAGTGGTGATGATGATGTCGAAAAATTGTCTTGAAAAATGGGATAGATAGAGGCATGTAGTTAATGTGCACACGCTTGCATGCATACTTGCACTTATTTCCTATTTGTTATTATTACCTATTAGACATATGTACATAATAACCAGACCAGGAAAAAAAGATAATAATAGAATAAAGTAATATCATCATCAGAAGAAAAGGAGTTTCTTTAGAACCGAACCGATGCTATTAAAAGTGGAGATATGTAGTTCTATGGTATGATAGTATGGCACATAAACTTGAGCAGAATTGGTTACTTGAAACTTGACCCAATCTTCTCTCATCTTCTTGATTTCCAGTACTTTTTTTTATTTAAACAGTAAAAATGTTCATCTTCTTTACTTCTTTGTAATAGTTTACTTCTGCTGCTTCCTCCAAGACGATATTTTTTCCCGCATAGCGTTCAATATTGATATTATTGAATGAGTTCGAGAACAGCGGCAGAATGCGGGGGTTGTGCGAATGGTGGGTTTTTCTCTGCTGTTACCCTATTTGCTGAGTAGTCAGAAGTGCCATTAAAAACTTTTGGGTTATTGGAATTGGGAGTTGACTTATTACTATGTATATACTACATTCTATAACCCATAATAATATTATTATACTTTACTGTGCATATTATAACTTATAACAATGCATGTATAGAAAATGAACCGTTTCATTTATCTTTTCTCCTCCGGATTCTTTCTCATCTTTTACAGCATCATGTGTGTGTGTACCACTTTAGATGCTTCTGCGGAAGTTGTTTGTACATTCTTATTTCCCATGAGTGTGTCTGTGTGAAGAAGACTAAAATGGGGAAAAAGAAGTAGAAATGATTCATTTCATTGTTGTTAGGACATGATCTTGGCTATCAGGATTATTTATGAGAGGCATCATATCAATACTTGACGATCAAAAATGAACTCGCACCAACCAAAAACTCGACCAGTTATTTTACTCTATGAACACTGCACTGCTCATACTATATACAGTAATATTATAAATGTATGTATGCATAAGTACTTATGTGTGTTTTGGCAAAAATTTTTTTGACTTTTTATGTTGTACTGTTATGGACCATAACCAGAGTGTTTTGTATTGTATCTTCTCCAAAGGAAATGTAATATCGTGATAAGTTTCAAAGTTTCGTATAAAAATCCATACACATATTTTATGAGGCTAGGGAAGATAGTGTGGGAGTGTAAGATGGTACATTATGATATGTACATTGATGTGGTGCACATACAAAGGCAAACCATCACAGTACTTGCAGCTTGCGGCATACCTATTTTGAAAAGCAACCTAGTCCTTTGATGTTTCCTTTTCTTGTCGTTTTCTTCGTTTCATTCGAAAGAGGGTTGGGTACATTGTACATCTATAATATGAAGTATTTTGCTTTCGATATGCTTTGAAAATTTTATTAGAATTAACAATGACAGCAATAATGTGGTTTTGTATTTTATCTATAATTATTCCATATTTATCATTTTTATTTCAGTTGAAAGCAAGATCAGTTACAACCTGGCGATCCGGTGGCGAGCTGTCCCTTTACTGTTCCTAACTTGTGCTTCTAAAACAACAATGTATACTGCATATTAGATGATAAAAAACCAACCACCATAACTACAATACCTAACCTTGATGAAATATGAGGAGGGATTCGACTTCAGCTTTCTTCATTTTTCAACAGAAGAATACTACAAACAGCTTTTTAAAGGTCTTAAGATCAACATCATCAACAACAACACCAACGTGCTGAAGAAGTGAGTATTTGTGCATACGTGACTCATGAACCATGACCTTTTTGTTTCAGAACTTTAGTATACCATCATTTCATATTATATAAAGACAGATCTTCGAACAGATATTGCATACTAGAATCAAATGTAATACTGAAAATCTTGTATATTCAAAGGAGGTGTTAAAAGAAAAAAAAACATGAATATTTGTAAGACATTTCAAGACACAAAAGTTTCGTCTTAATACGCGGCACAACTAAACTGCATACAAAAAACAACAGAAAACTTTGAATAATAAAGTAAAAGTCAATCAACTTTCTTTTTAAAAATATTTCTTTATATAATTTCAGTATGACTAATTATTATAAAATATTTAGAATCGCGAGACCAATCTTAATTTTGTTTCTCTCTTTTAAAAAAGTAGTTTGTTTGTTTTCAAAATTAGAAGGACTAAATCTGATCTTTTTAAAAGATACATAAAGTTATTTTCCAATGCCTAAAGAATCCTATAGAGAGAAACGCGCACAAAAATCAGGTATTACTTATAAAATTTAATCTACTTCAATATAATACGTATATAAAATATATACCTATATTACACTTTACTTTTATACTTTTCCATCGTAAACTTCGTATCTCTGGCACAAACCTTCGTGTATAAAATATTAATTAACGGGATATAATATTTCAGCCATGTTTTATCTCGAGTTTTTGTTTATTGTTTATTTCCCACCATTAAATGCGAAAGTGCATGAAAGGTCCTTATTAATTTTAGGCGGAGTTGGTGAATTGTATATTGATTTTCGTATCGTTACTTTTTTAATGTATGAGAATGTATGAATGAGTACAAATAGGTTTGGCTTGACTGGTTTTTAAAATACAAATAATGAAATATGCTACATTACCAAGTTCATATAAGAAGTACTGATACAACAAAAATAGGATAGTTAATTAATTACTATACACACCATTAGATTTAGAAATGCACTGCTTCGTTTAACGTGCTATCGAATCTTGTAAAAAGTTTTTTTATATGAGTACTTATAGGTTATGCTAATCAAACGGTAGAGAACAAGACAAAAAAAGTTCTCTCCTAAACTTTTCAGATGATCTTACTTTGTAACAAAAATATTACGGAATATGTAAAGTATTATAATGGGATGGTAATTGTAAGATAAATGTATTCTTAGTCAGCGTATGAAGTTTGAAATAATAAGTTATCGGTTAAGAGTGTTGATTTTTCATACAATTTATACAGGTGACTGGATGCAAGACGTTTTTGGAAGACTATTTATTAAACTAGTTCACTGACTATAAAATAATATGTACTATACACTCAAATAAATGTGATTCAATCAGGGAAAGCTTTGATGAGTAAAAGGAGTTTTTAAAAGAAGTATGCTTGTTAAGTTCAGCTACGGCATTGGGCAAAATATATTCAACAAGGAAGATTGAAGCACGTGACACATATTCAACATTTAGAGAAGCCTTACTATTAATGAAAGTACATACGTTTCACTTACAAAATAATCATAATAATTAACTAGGTTAGTTTTCGTCAGGTCCATAAAATTCTCTGATGGTACAATTGGCAAATTCGTTAACTGATAAACTCATATTTTTATTTTGAACGTTAAAAAACTTACTAGCTCCAGTTGCCATTTAAAATTTTATTTTTGAAATTATTAAAAAAAGTTTAGGTAAATAAATACCATCTAAGGAATTCAATGGACTGACAAATTCAATGACGACGCATTTCAATGTAGAATGATATCTTGTAAGCTACTAACAGATCACCCAATTTGGGAATATGTTAGTTACGTGGAAGGATTCATTTTACGCCAGTAGTGACTTAGAAAGTTCAAAAAAATCATGTTTTATCGTTATTATCTATACACTTAAGGAATTCAGAGTAATACTAATGATGAATAGTGTAAGCACAGTTTGCAGTATAATATTATGATATTATACATAATATACATACTACATCACATTAAATCTCCTGCCCGATTTGCTTTCCACGTGTATTGAATACAAAAAGGAGCTCTGTTTAGTATAAAAGTGGTAGTCTCGAGAGGAAAACACTTGTTTGTCGACTTATTATTAATGACGGATGAACAAAGTGAAATTCCAATCGAAAAAAGTCAAAAGATTTGCATGAAGTTTTGATTTTTACAAATAGTTTACGAAGTCAAGCCGTAAATTAATTAACGCTTCAAGGTATGTCAAGTTGTTAGTATTAAGCCAAAAATAATTATTAGATATTTTATCCAGTAAGATAATTATAGTTTTACTGACGGGAGAAAGCAGCTGCATCGTGAATTTTCATAAAATTTTTAAATTTAATTATATCTGAATTATCAGTCAATGAATTCCGTACAGTTTCCAGTACAAATTCGAATCAATATTCATTGAATAATGACAAAATACAACATTTTTGCATTGTGATACGTTCATAAATCATCATTTTTTGTTTTACATTTTGCACCTTAAGTAACTAGATTGAAGCATAAAAATATGTATTTGCTTAAATTTTAATTTTAATCCGGAACAATAAGATGATCAAAGGTCGACGTGAAAATGAAATTCTGCATTGATTTAAATTTATTTGAAAACAACTTTTTTGAATTTTTACTTCGGGAGCAAAAAGTAAATTTTTTTGAGTTCACATGTATTTTGAACTGAAACCGAATCTCTGAGTGAGGAAGGTTGCAACTATAAACGATTGGTTTTTAATGTTTTTCTAAATAAAAGATGTATATATAAACACTAATTAAAAGAGACAAATTTTCAAAACTAATACTTTATATAGAATATATGAAGGTGTGTAATTGTGTGTGAATGATTGGTACTTGGAATTGTGTACGCATGTTTACATACAGTAAAATGATGGCATTGTATGGTGTGTATTATCACATTCACATGAAATGATAACAGGGCTAGGGTGATGTTTTTGCTCAAGGGAATGCATTTGTTCACAGATTATATAAATAATCTGTGAACTAGATGACTAATGGGTATTTTCCTTCACCTGTCCTCATCTCGTGTAAAACAATCATGTATAGCAGATTTTTTCGTAAGGAACGGAGCATGAACGCAGGATGGCAAGTCACGTTTCTGAACCGTAAAAAAGTAGATTTTTTGACGTCAGAACGTGCTTTCAGAAAAGCGTGTAAGTACAATTGACTAGGAGTTAGGAAATAGGAATCCTCTGAGAATACCTAACCTCTCCTAATTGTAAAAATTAACACTGTAGACTAATAAGTTAATAAAGAATAGAATATAACACTAATTAAGTAAAAAAAATTGAACTGTACATAGATATGTATATAGACATTGCCATATTAAGACTTCTTTTTCATTTAATTATGCAACTACTGACAGATCCTAAAATATAATCAACATTGCTATCAATTTCTCACTCTATAAAAATCTCACTCTTCTTTTCAACTAGTTTTTTTTCTATTTAAAAACATTTTTCTTTCATCAGTATTTTTATATTTGAAATTGCAACTGGTCTGGTTTTATTTAAAATTATTTAAATATAACTTAGTATTTTAAACTGGCATTCTCTCACTGAACAAAAATAACTAAACTTAATTATCATTAAAGTATTCTTGTTATTTACAAAGAAAAAACAAATCAAACGTTGTTTTTATTAGTAATGAGGTAAGTATTTTGTCTGGGTACTAGCACCATAAGGGAAGCAATATGGCTGGTAATTACAAAAGTCATAAAGATTTTCTTTGGGATGCTGTCCAGTTTTTCCCGTAGAGCTTTCACAACTATTTTGTAAGTTTGAGTTTTGTGGAATCCTTACATTCACAATCATCAATCAAATTCAAATCTCTACATCATCATTGCATCATCATATTTATGTGTACATACATTTTGATGAATGATTACAAATTGTATATTAAAATAGCCATTAAAATAGTATAATTAGTAGAGTAAGACATAATAGGTTATTTAACACATCATAAAATCAAATATTTTTCTCAGGAAAGAATAGTCCTAACTATAAGCCCTACGTTTAAAACATTTTTTAGCAATAGACTATTAAATCACGGATGATATTTTCTTTGTCTTAGTTTTGCAAACATTTTGTTCCATATTCAAAGCTATATGCATTTTAATAACTAGTGTAAGCAGCATACACCTTTTATGTGTCTCTAACATTTCAAAAAAAACTACTTTTGCCTTCTTGACTAACAAAAGTAACAAATGATCAATAAAGTCTTCATTTGCATTACAAAGTACAAGTTTTCTATTAAACACTGCCAATTTAAAAAACGATTGATCTTCAAATTAGAAGAAAAGGCACAAGAAATGTGCAAGTTAAGTTGGATTTGGCGTGAGTCTTTTGTTCTGATATTGCAAAGAAATTAGTTCGCTTTCGAATTATCCTGGCCTGAAGTATTAGTGGAGTTGCAGTGTACTCAACACATGTCCTGTTAACCGAGTATTGATTAGGATTGTATTAATATTTGAATGCATTAGAAATGCGTTGGCACTGCTTTTTAAGTATTTTCCCTATTTTACAAGACAAAAGTGATACATTTTATTTACCAAACTCACAAAATTTCTCATTAATACTCTTCTCACTTATTTTGACATTGTATTTTTCCGACTCTTTCCGCAGCAGATTGTTTGTCTATTGCCATTGCCTAAAACTAGTAACGCCTCGCCGGTTATCATTGCCACACTCGTCATTTTATCGTGAAAGTGTATAGTTAGTTAGTATAGTAAATTACGAATGTTTACAGTAGAACAAAAAGTACCTTTTAACTATTTTGCTACCGTATAACAACCATGTGCATGTAGATTACGAAGCAAATAATGAAAAATATTACTGCAAAATATCAGATAAGTTCATATAGATATGTTAGACACGTATATTTCTTTATAAATAATAACTATTATTTCTCTACATCCCGATATGCATAACGAGATCAAAAAGTTACGCACGGGAAAAGGGACATGGTGATTTAGAAATAAGAACAAGACAAAACGTTGTAAAAAAAAACTTTTTACTAACGTGCATCTAGCCTACCGTCTTTGTCTATTGTACATAACAAAATTTACACCTTGATGATGCAATTACTCTGTAATTACTAAAGGTGTAATATAATAATAGCTGTAGTAGTAAATACCAGTAATGATTATAATGAGCATGATTTCTTTTAGCGAAAAGCAAAACACCTTAGCATAATAAATAATTATAGCCCACTATAGTATTAATATTCTCTAATACTAGTTAAAACAGTCAGCAATTCAACTTATTATTTAAGCTCATACATATTTTCAACAGAAATTCTGCTTTTACATGAACAAAACATGTTGCTTATGATGTCAGTATTGTAAATACATGGTAATAACAATAATGAGTGTGTTGTTCTGTTTTGTTGTGTGAATGCTACGTTTGTGCTTGTGTTGCAACAATTATTTAGTTTCAAACACCTTTTAAGAGTAGAAATGATCTTTGGTTGGACTATTTTGCAGGAAAAGCTATAGCTACGTCGAATCTACGACGTGCGAGCAAGAAATTGAAAGAAACCCTGTTGTTTTCATTTTTACAAGCCTAAAATTATTTCGCAGGATAATTATGCTAAATCACTTTAAGTGATGTGGATAGAAACAAAAGGAGAAAATGGTAATATTTTTTAAATAAGCAAAGATGATAATATGCAGTTTGTTGGGAATAAGATAGCCAGTAAAGCAGTAGACAGATGAAGAAATGCAAGAATAACATGTAATTATTTTTACATGGTTGACATTGCATACCTGTATGTATGTCAATTTTGTTGATCTGCCATTTTGGTGTTGGTGGTTGGAAAGCGAGCGAGAAGCATGAATCGTGAAATGACTTTTGAAAAGCTTCTTCAATGTCATTAGGTTGTTGATGAGAATGAAAATGAGAAGCACGATGATAAAAAAATTATGTTTGAATTATGAAGGATTGCCTATGTACATATATATTTGGTGTGGGTATATGGTTGGTTTAAAATGAACTATTATGTACATAAAACTATGAAGCGAACGATTGACTGATAAATTGTTAAGTTGTTGTTCGTTATGAGCATAAAAAGTGGGTATGGATTTTATGCAACAAACCGAAATATACAACGAGATGATAAATGGCTCCTTTTGCACCAGTAAAGCAACGAGAGGATGATATGATAAAAAAAGTGTATTGAGCATTCTAGAACTTGTAGAGAGATCTGACGAAGCATTATTTTTTGAGTATGTAGTCATGTAATGCAAAAAAAAGAAAACAATTGAATTGATGTGCTTCATTATTTCATTGTCCACCCATATAGACTGCCTATAAATTATATGTCTCTATGCTATGTGTGGTGTGTATGAAAAGTATGAACGATTGTTGTTAAAACTGTCGCGCTTGTAAGAAGAGAAGATATATTATATTTGAAAAATATTATTTACACACCACCACACGACAGATCTATTAAATCAAATCAGATGCATTACAGGCACAGATTAAATTATACCAAATGTAGATTCCATTGTTGACATTCAAAAACATTCAAGTCGAGATACACATCCATTATAATTATACGACAATATTAATATAACATGTAGATAGCTATAAGTTAGACTAGCAGAAATGTATAAAAATGAATGAAACGGGTTGTTTAGAATAGGAATGAAGGTAGATGTGTAAGAGTTTTAAAAAATCATTCTGTAAATTATTATAATACATTTATTGTAGATGGTTTTAAATTATAGATGACAAACAGAGTTATTTATTGTCCATTTACAATTCAACAACGTTCAGACCATTGGCATTACATCATCACATACAAAACTCATAGTTATAATGTAACAAAAGAAAATTATCTGTCACATGTAATTATTATGTACAATGCTTTTAGGATAATCACAAATTAATTAAAGAAGTATACTTTATAATACAGCCTACAATGCATTTATCAAATTTATGCTACATAAAGTATGCATATAATTAGGCCATTGCATTTATAGGGCAGCAATCATAAATTGAGCATTGCGTGGAAAGATGGACTGTGCTTAGTGCTTACAATATAATACTAATATTTTAATTTAAGCACAGTAAAAGTAAAAGGCACTCTTAATCATTATCAATTATCATCATCAGCAAATAAATCAATAAGCTGTTGCACAATAGGATATAAAAGTCACTTGGAACATTGTTCATGAAAACATGAAATGTATGTATGTCTGTAAAATTATTATTCGAAGGTATAAATTATGAGATATAGAATTGACAAAAAGTTAAGAGATTTAGGTAATTAGTGCAAATTAGAGACACAGTGCAGGATTGTACCATCCACTAATTTTAATGATGATTGTTACGTCCTGGCTTTGAAACCTGAAATATTACATGAAGAAAGTTTTTTGAAGTTAAAAAAATGTCATTATAATTATCTTAATTCACACCTTCATTTCTAGAATTACAAAAAGAGTAGTGGTTTACCTAATTAATCTATACAAAACGACAAAAACCTACTTAATCTAGTTTTTATATTTAAAAAAAAGTATAATAACATCTTTAGGGTGTTAGGTACGAATTAGTCCGTAATGCCCTAAGACAAAAATACCTCTTACAACCGAATCATTCTCTAGATATAGTTTTCAATGCATACCTACAATAATTATGGCTAACCTTAATCATTGTTACTGGTGTATAAAAAGTTTCATTTTTATGACTCAAATATACTGTACGCCATTTAACATCATATCTTGCTTTTACCCTTGTTCCATATGTCCAATATTCTACTCATGAGTAGTTTATAGATGAATACACACTAAAGGGTGAAAGTTGAGAATAACCTTGTCATTCAAGTCCAAAAAAGTCGGGACAAGAATTTTTTTTATCAAGACAGTGCAGATACAATACAATTAAAACTAAAAGTAGTTAGCGTTTGACTATGCAATACTTAAAGAAAATTATTGCATCTATCCTTGAATTATTTAATTACTAGGTACTTATTACTTGGTAAAAGCCTTAATTACTTTTTTCGATCATTGGAAATAACATATAATTACATAATTATAATACTTTATGCAATATAATTTGTTGCTCATTTTATAATACACCTGCTAAGGCTATTGTTAGTATATATGCAAGTTGTAATAAGTCAAGGTATCATTAAAATATGACTCATATTTATGGATTTGCCAATTTTTCTTTAATCCATTACTGTGCAGTTTCCAAGAAGCCTAAAAATAAGTGTCATATATTCATATTGAATAATTATGCACATGTAGTTCATGAGAGATATATTGTATTGTTACGTCGATGGATTTTTGAATATTAAGTTCAGTGCATACATAAATTTGAATCGGTGGCCATACATGAACTGACGAACGAATTCATAATGTAATCAATTAAGATCGACTGATTGAATTCGAACTGGCCAGATCGATAACACTTTTTAGAAAACAAACTAAACGTCATATTTTATACAAAAAGAACACATGCATAAAATATATATCTACGAAAACAGTTAGTAAAAATTAAGCATTATTCGAACTACTAACAATAAGTCAAAAAATGTATTATTGTTTTAAAGATGCAAAAGCTGCTATCATAAACGATTCCATTTATTCCATCATGATTTTTACAGGTTTTATTACTTCCACAAAAAATACTTTTTTAAATATTGTTTGTAAAAATTCTAACTTAAGGATCGATGGTGATAACAACGCGTTGCCTAATCGCCAGTGAATTTAGAATGCGAGTTCCTTGTTACTGGGGGTAAAATAGACGGCGCACACAAAAAGCCTTATTTACTAAACCAATAGACTTTAT
>JAQIWN010002464.1:0-15754 GCA_034699025.1 Entomobrya cf. arborea Gr-Col-00668 | reverse complement strand
AAATTTGAAGCGGGGTGAACAAATCTTGGAATAGATTGGTAATGGGTTTATGATTCGACTTGAAATTTACCTTTTGTTTAAAGCTTTAAAATATTTAAGTAATTTATTGATTTATTATTTTCAATTTTGTTTTTTAGGTTTTGAATCATTTTCTCCGTATAACTTATAAAGCAACAAGCTAATTGGTCACGTTATGCTGTTCAACAATGGTGAATATTACAGAATTACGTAACAACTTGTTGGAAATTAAAGAGTATATAGTGATACCTTTGAATACAGATGCAGTAAATATAGATAAATTTTTAAGTGGAGATTAACTTTTTTTCTAAAAGTACCTCAACAAGCGTAGGTTTTCCTGTTTAACATATTCAGATAATGCAATTTTCCTCTATTAGCGTTTGGGGATTTTCGTTGGGAAAAGGGAATTGATACTCATGAATGATGTGAATTGTTGTTGTTCCAAAATTAGTTGTTCGAAATGAAACTAGCATGGGATTTAACTTTAAATACTATCGATTGCAGTTTGCTACGAAATAGTTGTTTAGAATTTTTTTTTTTAGCAAATTCATTAAAATGGATAGAATCAATAACCATTTTCGATAAATTTTAGAAATTTTTGTGGGAAACGTAAACTGTTGTACAGGTTGTCGATCTGTGTATCTAATTTTGCATTAAAATATATCATTTTCACACGACAAGAAAAATTAACATAAACGTTCCAAGATTCATGTAACTCAATTTTCAAAACCATCGGTAGTTTTTTATCCATTAAATCAAATCCAAACACACCGTATTTCCGTACGTGTCTTTGAAGTAGAAACTTTGAACTGATTTCTCTGATGTTCTTATTATTTACATTGCATAGAACAAAGATTTGCGTTAATACGTTTGGAAATAGCATCTAGGTACGGTGATTTTTTACGAAACGATTTTTATGATTCGATGTGAAAATGAACACGAGTTAAACACCATGATATTTGATAACTTGCTTACATCTCTATCTACCGTATAATATGCTGTGTTATAAGCACAAGACTTTTCCTCTAACACATTAACACTTAAATTGTTCTGGGAAAACGTGTACCGTTTTTTTCAATTGAACGATTTAAATCAATTAAATCAATTTAAACAAGCTGGGAGCATCAACTTTTATCGACTTTAAAAGATTAGTTCAATAGCTTGCATGCAAACATTCTAAATCGCTAGATTCGACTTAATATTATCATGGATCAACTCAACTTTTAAATTTGCACACGTGACTGTTGGCGTAAGACAGGACAAAACCTGAGAATGATTATATTAGATAGTGTTGGTAGTTAATTAGACGTTGATTCAAGTTGTTTCAACTCATTTCGAAATATCTGATTTTAGTTACAATATGCAATCGTCTACTTTGGCTATAATGTTACCATTTTATGGAATAACTCGAATCGTTACTTTTAACACGTGCTTGTCATCGTAAATTAAAAGTCTGGTCGATGTCTGTATGATTATACTTTCGATAGTGTCGGTATTTAATTAACAAAAGTAGATTGAGGATACTAGTCCACTTTCGAAATACCTTATATAATAAAAGTTATGAAAATTACAAAGTAGATAAAACAATAAGTTTAACAACCCAACTTGCTAACGTGATACAAACTGCCCGATAACACTTTGATAAAGAACAGATTAATATCGCTGAAATAAAATATGAATATCAAATTTTCCTCCATGATCTTGGGAAAACTACCTTTGCTCTCATTCACAAATTATCTAAAATGGCCCATGAACACGAACGTTTTACTACCAAAATATGTTCGTTAATACTAATTTCCTTCTACGAAAAGGTTCTTAAACACCAACAAATTACACCCATTTCCATGATTTAATGCAACGAACATCCTTAACTTAACACATGTTAGTGAATCATTTCATTCTAACGATCTACAATAAAGAGTAATGACGCAAACAAAGACATAAAGGTTATGTTGATATGAATTTCATTTCTTGACTGAAACATCCTTACTATCATGACTAGTCGGCAAATTTCAATCCAAAAAAAAGTTATTGGTAAAGCCTGCCTAATCAAGATAAAACATGATCTTTTGTGGTAGTAGGTCATCGCATGCTATTTATCGACGAAACCATTAAATTGCAACTAGTATTTTGCGTTTTAACTTTCTTGTATTGCATACATGCTTGCTGAATAGCTGTGCTTTGCTCGTCATCATCACTTGACTGCAACTTGCGGCTGGACTGAACCTATAATTGAAGCACTCAGCAAAAAGATAATTTCGGGATATGTTTGATATTTAAAAAAAAAAATTGCAAGAATCGACTAATTAAAAATTACGAAATTTTTGGATTTTTACAGGGTGGTGGGAGTCACGCGATAGTTATTGCTAACTGCAGTGATTCTATAAAAGTCAACTATAATTTTTTTGTACCAATGTAATAAGGAAATTTGCAAATCAATTAACATGATCAATCATGTAGGGTTATTAACTTTTGGTAGTTGTTTTTGAGTACGTTACGATGCAATTTTACTTTTACTTTTCCTTCAACTTGTAGAGTTTGGCTGATCTTTCCTGAGTTTTGGAATAGGGAAATGAACAAAGTTTAATGGATCATGAGTTATGAGTTAGTTTTACGTGCAAAACAAACTGGGTGTAAAAATTGCATCGAGTTCTTGCATCGAATATCCTGACTTTCAAATTTTTTTTAGCAACAATGACATTTAAAACAAAAATAATTAAAATTTGTGAAAATTTGGTACTTTTATGTAGCAGATTTAAAAAAATGCTCGCATGATTTTGTGGCACTCCCCTGCGGTGTTATATTTCTTATTTCCCCCCTATGATTTGTTATCTGCAATGGTAATAAGCAATAACTAACAGTAAATTGTTTTAGAAAACGTGCCAAAAAAGGACCATAACATGCGTTATTGGATTCCATACAGGCATGCCCAAAATAGAGATAAGTGAGATATTTTGAAATACGTATTTTGTTGCTTTTTGACTTGCCCATTGAATTGTACAAAGATGGGAGTTTACATTAAATGTCGAGCTGTAAGTCTGGTCCTTGGGAAATGAATGCCACCATGACTGACCCTTTCACTTGTTTTACCAAGCATAATTTTTGCTATTTTTTATTCATGTAGGCCGCGTGAACAATTGAATGAATTTTCTGCACCAAAGTAAGTACTTTACCAATTGACATAATTTAAACATTTTGCAAGATTCTTTTCCCTCGCCGTCTCAGTCACCTCCGTAAACTGTGTTAAATGTCACGTCACAAAGTCTCAAAAGTAGTCTCAATTTTAATCAGCAGAGTTATGAATGGAAGGTTTCGTCTTTGTAACTAAATTGATTTCCAATACGATTACCAATCAATCACCAATAAGGTGTACAGGGTTTACAGAGTCATTGACTTTTTTACGATCGTCCCTGATTTGTGCAATCACCCATCTTTATCGCTTGCATTTTTTTTGATATTTTTATGAATAGTCAGAATACGATCACATGAAGGTGGTTGCTGCAGCCATTTTAAACGGCCTGTTGAAATAATTTTGATATCAACACGTGCCTGGGCTAATTCCATAAAGGTCAAGTTTTAAATATGGGAAGCTCAAACAAGTCACGGAAGAACATGTTATTTTGTTCTGCCGTCATTCATCTTAAAACATTATCTTTATATGAATGTATTGTAGTTTTGCATGTTCCAACCTTTTTACTTGAGAACAATTGACTTGTATTTGTTTATAATTACTACGTTAACATTGAGGTTAGGTTTTATCATTTTGGTGAATGGATATTGGTTAAGTAGTCATTGGTGGTCGCTTGTTAATTTACGTGTGGTGCAATTTGGAAATGCATGGAATATGGATCCACACAGATTACAGACAATGACAAGGCAAGAGAAACGAGTATCGCAAAGCCAGAAAAAAGGGTTACAACAACATCATCTGGTACGCAAGCACGTGAGAACGAGATCAATAGCAATGAGCCATAGAAAAGGTAAGATATTCCCACGACTTGGATTTTTTTATACTTTTATTACAAGGTCCATTTTAATTTTGAATGAAAACCAACCCATCATTAAAATAATGAGTGTGTGTAGTAAAAACGTATTGCATTGTGCACTGGTCATTCAAAATCCCTGTGAAATATTCTTGTTTTCTCAGCGAGACGCTCTGGTGAGTTTGGCCATAACACGAACGAACGGGTGTGAATAAAGTGGAAAAGGGTGAAATTTAAAGTAGGTATGATATAATTTGGAGAGTTTTAGCACGGATTTTGGTGTAAGGGGGATTTCTGGGTGGTTATATTTAATTGGGTGAGATTGGTGGAGGTTAACGCAAATGAGGATTAGGCCGAGATGGGTGGTTCTTGGAGTGTCTGCGGCGGCGGTTACGGCGTCGTTGGCGGATAATAACTGGGATGTTAATGCGATTGGGATTGTGAGGTTTGGGAGGGCTGCGTTTACGGTGAGTTTAAAAAAAGTGGGTGGTAATTAAGTTGGTTGAGTTTTTGAGGTGATTATGATTAACTTTGTTTGCAGGCAGCAGCGATAACAGCTGATTACAAGTTTAATGTGTACGGGAGGGAGATGCCCAGTGATGAGAACGAGGCTAAACAGATTTGGTCGTCGGTGAGTGGGAAAAACATAATTAACTAATTGGTTGGAGTGATTCAAGTGTACATTAAATTTTGTATAATAACAGGCCCACAAGCGATCAGCTGAGAGGCTCCTCAACCTCGCGAACGCGAACAAGGGTGTGTTTATCAAGGTGGGTCAGCATATAGGTGCGTTAGACTATCTTCTCCCCCAGGAGTACATAGAGACGTTACGGGTGCTTCATAGTCATGCTCCAGAGTCGCCGCTTAGTGATGTGTTCCGGGTGATTAAGGAGGATCTTCAGTGTGATGTGAGTTTAATTGGACCGTCAATTTACTTTTTGTAATAATAAAGTAACACGACCTTTACTCCTCTATAGACAGACAAGCTGTTCAAATCATTCGACGCTAAACCCTTAGGCGCCGCATCCCTTGCTCAGGTATACAAAGCAGAGTTACATAATGGAGAGACTGTCGCTATTAAAGTACAACATCGAACTGTCCGTCCCCACTCTAACGTTGACATTAAAACTATGGATGTGCTTGTGCATATAGCTGCGTGGGCGTTTCCGGATTTTAAGCTGTTGTGGTTGGCGGAGGAGACCAAGAAGAATCTACCTCTGGAGCTGGACTTTGAGCATGAGGGGAAGAATGCTGATAGGGTTAGGGGGATGATTGCTGACTGTGAGTGGGTTAAGGTGATTTGGTTGTTGTACTTTCTCGTTTGTGTTGGTTGAGGGGGATTTATGGTTATTAACAGTCTGTTTTTTTTTAGATTCCTAGAATCCACTGGGACTTGAGTACTAAACGAGTCCTGACAATGGAGTACTGTGAAGGAGGGCACATTAACGATTTGGAGTACTTAAAGAAGCATAACATTAGCACGAAGGAAGTTTGTGAAAAGTTGGGGTTGTTGTATTCTAAAATGATATTCGACCATGGGTTTGTCCATTGTGACCCGCATCCTGGGAATATAATCGTGAAAGGTCGTAGGGATGGGTCGGCGGAGCTGAGTCTTCTGGACCACGGGTTGTATACTGTAAGTTGGGGGTGTTCGTACGTGTACCTATTTTTATATCATTTACAACAACTTACTTTTGATCCACCAGGAACTAAACGAAGACTTTCAGTACTCATACGCCCAACTATGGCTAAGTTTACTCAACTCTGACGTGGACGGTATCAAAAAGCACAGCGAGGAACTTGGGGTTGGGGAGTTTTATGGGTTGTTTGCTTGTATGGTCACAGGGCGGTCTTGGCAGTCGATTAGTTCGAAGGAGGGGATTACCAAGATCAAGTTTACCAAAGATGAGGTGGGTAGGATGGGGTTTGTGTTTGTGTTCATATTATCGAGTTGTAATTTTCACATAATATTTTGAATATGTAGGAAAAGACAATACGAACGAGTATAGGATCGTACATACCCCAAATATCTGAGATTCTGGACCGTGTTCCAAGACCTATGATCCTGATTTTTAAGACGAACGATTTGATCAAAGGGGTTGAGGCTGCCTTGCATAACCAGAAATCGTGAGTTTTTTTTATGAGAATACCAAATGACAGTACGATTTAACACACATGTTAATTGAATGATTACGCTCCCCCCAGAATGGGCTCTTTCATGACAATGGCCAAGTACTGCACAAGAATCGTGTACAAAGAAAAGATCCGCCGCTGCGGAGCCCTGTGCTGCTTCATCCGGTACAAACTCCTCGAAACGTTCATGCTATCGAAAATCAGTGTATTCCAGTGGATAATATGGTTAAAAACTGTGATCAACCCGTACCTCCCACCCGTCCTCTGACAATAACTATTACATAGTACACCGAGATTAAAAAAAATTGTAATTTAAAACAGTTTATTGTGCAAGCTTTAAAAGAACGTGGTGTAGTAAAACAACTAAAATGGTAATAAAAGTATTATTTTTTTTGGCATAATCAGCAATCCTAGTAGAATCATAGTCCTCTGAGTAGGTTCTCCAGGCTGCTGATTTCCTGTACACACGAGAACGTTAGAGTTAATTTGAGATTTGAAAATAGAGTACGTTAGTCACCCACACCACACTGTTACGAGTTTAGTCACAAGAGAAGAATAGAAAGTTAGCGAAAAGAGCGTGCGTAGCACGATACCATTTGTCATAAGTCAAAGTACCTTTCACAGATATACAGGATAACACATAAAAGATTTTACGCGAGAAAGAGAGCGCGGCTTAGAGATTAATTCTGTTGAAGAATCATGTATTTAATTTGAGATCAGAGTAAATAGATTAAAAACAAATTGTCACGTCACGCTACCTGCCAGTGATCCTCATTCCACGATGGGAAGAGCACTTTGAAAGACTCTGGCTCTTCGCCCTGCTTCACCATGATCGAGATAGTGACTGCGTTTCCACCTGCTCGTTGGTGGTTTGAGCGGATATAGTCCTGTGTGGGAAAACGAATGTTAGAAATTTGTCAAGATAAGTATTCACTCATGTTAACTCACATCCGTCATCGTGTTGCTAGCCTTCTTCTCCTCAGCCGTCGCCCCTTTCCCAACCCAGATGAATATCTCATCCCCAGTATCCAGCACCATAACATCATCCTCATTAAGATCCTCTTGAGTAAAGTGGTGAATCTCCTCGATTTCCAGTTTAGTTGACGGTGGAGTAATACTGCAGTGGAACAGCTTTGCCTGGAGAGATGGGGTCTCCTCAACGTACTCCTCCTTGTTATACTCACCCTTTCCTCCGAGCAGTTTCCAGAACTCATCAGGCTCTGATCCTTCCTTCACGACAATCGCCTCCCGTCCTGGTGACACGAGCTTGTCCACCGTTTTACCCATCGCCTTTTCGTCTTCAGAGGCGCCCTGTTAGAAAACATCAGTTACAATCTCATTTTGCTCTCATGCTACCCCCCAACCCAACAACCCCCACTCACCTTCCCAATCCACATGTACGTCACCCCCGGCCCATCAAGAACAAACACATCATCCGAATCCAACGACCCAGCAACAGGCTCAATCTCCACAGCCCTCGTATCATCCTCACAAGTACCCCTCACTTGAAACAATTTAGTTTTATTCGGATCATAAGTCTCATGCTCCCTAACGTTTTTAAACCCACTCGCATGACCCCCCAAAAACACGATCATCCTCCCTTTAAAAACACGCAGAAAATGAGCAGGCTCATGCCCCTGAACAACCCGAACTTGTACAGCCTTCCCGTGCAGCTCATCATCCAACCTGATAGCATGAAGAGCGGAAGCCGCTTTCTCATCCTGAGTGCTGTCTTTTCCCTGTGTACAAATTATAGTTTGGTAAATTTATGTCCTAAACAAACTTTACTTTATGATCATTTTTACCTGCCAAAAGTAAACGATATACTTTTCCCTGTTCTTCTCCTTGTACGTGTACTTGAGAACGTACGAGTCACCACCGAAAAACATCCCGTGGTTCTCAGGTGAAACGGGGGCCAGCTCAAAGTTCTCCACACGCCACAACTCTGTTTTCCCGTGACCATCGTCGGGACAGAATCCCAGGCACTAAAAAAATACAATTGAATCAAACGTCTGTCTCCAAATTATGATTACTCTTACAGTCACAGCTTTTTACCTTCCCAAGATTCTTCAACAATTTAGCCATCTCCTGTTTCGACATCTTCGAAGTAGCCGACACCTTCTTCGCCACAAACGAGTTGGAAGCTGCAAAACAACCACAATTATAAACACAACCCACTCGTCAAAAACACATAAAAATCCAAAACAACCAACCTTCCAGGTTATCAAGAGTATAAACCTTCCCGTACGTCAAAGGCACGTTATCAGACTCTCTCCAAACACTAAAGTACTGTTTAAAAGCTGTAGGCTCCCCTTCATCCACAATCCTCTGCACCCTCGTCCACTCTGGATACCCATTCTTCTCCAAAAACGTCTCTGCGTGCTTCATCGCTTGGAGCTTTTCGTTCCGAGTGCATTTCTTTCCGATCCAGACAAAGATTCCTGATTTTCCTGTGTCCAGGATGAAGCAGTCCTGTGGGGGCAAAACAAGAAGTTTATAAGCATTTGGACGATAGGGGTATTTGTAGTTTGGTTAGGTACGGGGAATCTAGACAAACTAACCTCGTTTCCATTCTGAGTCAAGTTACGGTTTATTGGGGAGAGGATAAACGGTCAAACACAAGCACTCTGGTTACAGTTTAAAGAGCGTACATAACACGATAACATACCTGAGACTGAAGCATAGACCCTTTGAGTGGCTTCACCCCAACCTTGTCAACCTTCAACGAGCCGCTTTCATCGCTAACTCGGTACAGCGTCACGACTCCCTGTTACACAAATACAAGAGTTAAGTTACTGTTCACATACACTTAAGACCAATGACAAAAAACCCCCACCTCAGTCGTCTTCTCAAACGTCACGTCATCATCCTCTTTCGGAGGATCCGCCATGTCATCCCTCGACCCACCTCCAAGTGCCTTGAAATACGCCTCAACATCCTCAGCCGGGCTGTTTGGCTCTACTCAACAAAAAACGCATTAACACATAAAATAAGTATACATCCCCCAAAATCTCAATTTCCCCCCTCACCAATCATCATAATCTTGATCCTCCCCCCATGATCCTGATCCCTAAGCTGGTTCGCAGCCTGAACAGCCTTGAGCCTCTCAATCCTCCTACTAAACCTCCCAACATACACGTATATCAACGTCGGCGTGTCCAAAATAAAGCAGTCCCCTTTGTTCATCGACTTGACACTCACCTCAACCTAAAAAAAACCACATCTTGCATTCAACCACGACTATCCCCATTTGTCATACAAAACCATCTCATCATCAAGCATACTTAGCACTCGAACATAACCAAACCCGAACTTATTGGACTGACTCCAAACGACCAACTGTCACTCAAGCATGTACAGGATTGAAAAGCGAGAAAATTGTCAAATTCACCGTTACCTCACGAACTCGTACGTTCCGTTTCCCTTTAACTTGAAACAGTCGAGGAGGTGCTGTCTCGGGATCATAATGCTTAAACCCTGATTTGACGCCTCCAGGAACATACCGAATACCTACAAATTTAAAAAAAAGCGTAAACACGCGTGCAAAATAATCGCACCATCAACCTCTTAAAAACTCTTAAATCATCCTCCTCTCACTGACCTCCTTTAAACAGCGATAAAAACTGGGGCGACTCGTACTCTTGCGTTTCCCTGTGCTGTACAGGGGCTCCACCCAGCATGTCGTCCAGCTCTACAGACTTTATCGCAGCTGTGCCCTTCTCATCCTAAAGTTTAAAAACATTTCGCATTACAAAACTACTCCTGGATTTGAACACCAGTAAATAAACCACTCGACTAATAAAAGTCAGACAAACTACATTTCCCGAACGATTCTATTTTTACATACCTGGGACGTATCCCGTCCAAGCCAAAAGTGAATATTCCATTCAAAAGCTCCACTGTTCAGTTGCTTCGTCTGTGTACAATTCATCAAACGAGGAGGGTTTGAAAACAAGTCAATTTGTATGAATGTTTCGAACAGGCACGTTTTGCGAAAATGACAGTATATAAACCACTTACATGCAAGATAATGTACGAGTCTCCCATGTAGAACTTGCCATGCTCGCTTTCTTGGATCTTCACTGGGGCAAAGTTCTGTTGTTCGTGGAAAAAACGAAATTATGATCATTATTTTACAGATATTCTCGCAAAAAAACATACACATCGCATTGCACACATTTGTGAACACCGAATTATCGAGATATTTTTGAGTGATAAGTTGGGTTAATAAAAAAGCATTGGATGTCTGTTGAGTAATACGTTTTGTTTATTTAAAACCATCTTGGCTTGTTACTGGTTTTTCTTGTTTGTTTGAAAGTTGGTGTGATGAGTGATGCTGATGGGGTTTCCGGAGTTTGCAAATTTTTTTTCTGGGTTTGTGATGCTTTTTTTATTGAGTCATGTCATTTGGGAGTCGAAATAGTAATAGATTGGAAGATAGGATGTTGTACAAGTTTAAAGAGCAGACTTCCCTTTTAGCCGAATCAGTTTTAACGGAGAAGACTCCAATTATAACCTCCATACCTATTGTTCAATGTAAATCTATGCCAAAATAAAGTATAAAATTTCAAAATTTTACAATATCTGTCAGGGTTCGTTGGGGTTGAGATGATTTCAATTCGAGTAGATCATTTTGAATAAAATGGGCTACGCCAAAATGGAAAGATCTGAAGTTTCAAGAACAAATAACTGATAGACAAAACATTATGCAAAATATTTAGACACCACACATTTGGCCGAATCAGTTTTACCAAATGACAAAAAAACTATAGATTTCAAACGTATTACATCCCCAATTATAACCTCCATACTGTCAAATACCTTTTGTTGATCATGTAATCGTATGCCAAAAAAACATACAGACAATCAACGAGGAATTCTGAATTTGCAAGCCAAGAAACGACAAGTTGATAAAAAAAAGTCTGAAATTACGCGAGGTAATGGTCTGTTGATTTGAAACGTTGCATTTAATTGTGGAGGAAGGAATTTTTGGTGGTTGGCTTCCGTAGTGCTAATGAATGTGGTGTGTGTGTGTGGGGTATTATGGAATGATTCTGTGTTTTTCGGGGATGTTGTGAATAAAATGGCAACGAAGGCTTAAATATGTTGATTAGGGGGTTTTTGAACATGTGTACATTGTGTGCATAATCTTTTGGTGTGTGCTTCCGGGTTTTTGCACACACGGGTTTAATCCAGGGAGGATTATCAACTGGCTTGTACGAAATATTTAACAGCGATGATAAATAGATTACGATTCTTTTTCGCTTTCAACTGGATTTCTCTGGATTGTATGAAACATGAATGCGTGTGTGTTTAGAGTACGTGTGGGAAATGATGCATTAGTCACTATCGTTGTTTTGATCAAAAAATGAGCAGTTGAGTCAGCATACAAAACGAGAGCTAAATACTGATTGCTACCTTTTCAATTTCGACTTTGCTTCAAGTTTACACACTTGTTTTTGTCAAGTTAGTGTATGAATGAGCCGTGATTTAAACATTTATGGACCTCACTAAACTCAGTAACCGGATTCTACACACTTGTTGAGCTTATAAGGAAAAAAATGCATAATGTTCGTTGCCATGAAACTATAAACCACAGTTGCTATTTATGGACTGGTTGGCAATAAACTTTACTCATTAAGGTGGAGAAGCGTGTAAAACTAGATCGAGTGATGTGATTAAGATTAAATGAATCGTACATGTCTAATTTGCTAACCCAACTATTAAGACTCAAACTTTAAACTAAACAAAACTCACCTCAATCCTCCAAATCTCTTTCCCAGGCTTTGACCCAGCCCCTTCAAATGCAGGATCTGTCATTGCTTTAGGATAATTTTAGTACTTGACAACTGAGAGAGTAACAAAATCAAGACACCAAACCCAACTCAACTCACAAACCAAACTGAACAAAAAAAACTACAACCACAAACTGAAATCAGCAGTGAGTATTGTACGAGGTCTGCCTCAAACGTCCGTCCGCTCTGCGTCACGTCTATGAATGAGCTCTAACTCGATTGTTTCTTAAGCCTTTTGAATTAGATTGGTAAATCTTATCATGAAAGGGTTTAAGCACAAAGTTGGATGCGATTAAAGCGAACGGGTTTGTACGATACTGTGGGAAGATAGCTACTACAGACAATTCGGCTTTCCGGTATACTCAGTAACGTACGCTTTTATTTGGGACTTTTATCATGTTGTTATGCAACGTGGTGTAAACTCTTTTCCTCATACTTAAAATACACACCAACAAGGAAAAAAAAACTAATAAAAATATCAAGACTACAAATTGACACTACATTTTCCCCCAGTGACACCCTGACATTCACGGTAAACTAAACATAAAAAGTATTCAAAACACACCATTACTCATTGGGGAGCACCTAAAACTCGTACCATTTCCAAGAAACATTGTTTTTTTTCAACGCGGTTTACTATGCTAGTAGGATTTTCCCATGAAAATGTGGGTTGTTTTTTTATTGTGGTGCATATTTTCATGACCTTCGGATGGAAGTGGAGTCGTTGTGCTACGTTCAATGGGTAAATAAAGTGGTTAAAAGACAAAAAAAAATATAATTTTTAAAATAACATGTTATTAAAGCTGCGTGTATGCGGATTACAGTGGTTTTGCTATAATTAATTTAACAAAGTAGAAAATCTACAAAAGACAAGTAGTTAAAACACTAGAGAGCAAACCCATACCCAACTCAACATACCACTCAATACAACCGCATACTCTTGTAAGCCCCCTTCCCATACCCCCTCTGATACGCTTCACCTTCACCCCGCCCATCCTCCTCCGACTTTCTCTTCCTCGACTCGTACGGCGACCCTCTATCCATGTCACTAGACCCACTCGACCTCTTGTCCCTACCCCTATCACTTGACCCCCTCGCATAGAACCAAGCCTTCCAAGCATCAAACCTCAACGTCTTCCCCTCACACTCCTCACTACCCCGATCAATGCAAGTGTCAGCCGCCTCCTTATCCCTGTACAAACAAACACACCTCACAGCCTTCCCATTCTCCCCCTCATTCTTAAAGTAGTACGAAAAGTCTTCAATCTCTCCCCACGTTTTCATGTACTCGAGGACCTTGTGAGACGTGAGACCGAGTATTCCGTGGACGTCTACACATCGGTTGAGAACATCCTTCGCGTACGGGCTTTTGTGATCCATGAATGGCTTTGCACAGCGGGAGAGCCTGTCTTGGTGCTCCTTGGATCCTAGGTGCCATAGCCAGGCTTCGTAAGAGTTCACCTCAATCCTGATGCATATCGGGCAGGTGTAGAGGATCGTTCCGTCGGATGACTGGCGCTCGTACTTTGATGGGCTTGGCATTGTGCTGTTGAGTTAAAAAAAATGCGTTTAAAATTCAACTTCATTCATACTCAGTTTAATCACTTTAAACAACTAAGCTTGACTTGATCACACTCACCTGAAATCAATCACGGCCCAACTCACTAAAATCCTTCCAAACTGGACCGATCTACTCAATCGATTTAATTTTAAATTGTCTGTTGTTTGTCCTTTTAGTTCTACAACTAACGCACACCACACAAGATTTAAATTGGTTTTAAAAAGTCACTTTCCAAATAATCCTCCAACTCCTTCAATTCCAAAAGTTTCTGGACAAGTGCAGGTAACTCTCCAACTCCACCGATAACACAACACACAAGTTATCTCGCTACGTTACGATTTTCCGTCTGCGTTTGTTTTCGTGCTGCTGATTACGATTGATTTCAGAGCAACCCTAAACCCTCCGCTTTCCCTTTACGGTCGTCGAAAATACACACATTCCCAAGCATTCTTATTTTTTCTGAGCGTCGCAAAAATCTAGCATGCTCCCCCTCGTGTTTTCATATAATTTCATAAGTTCCAATCCAATCTAAAAATCCCAATTTCTAAAGTTTTCAGTTTTCACATTCCCAATTCTCGAGATAACAAAATTTAAATAGTCTGATCTCAACTACACGTTTCGTATACGAATATGCAAATTAAGGTGTTAAATTCAAAAAATGGTAAGATAAGCTAACAAGTATCGTAGTACATTTTTTGTGATTTTTTGGATGTCATTGGATGTATCAAAGTTAGTCAACAGTTGGGTTTTTATACTTGTCTTGTAATTTCATCACAGCCTAGAAATGTACGAAACTAGCTACGGCTACTGCGTTCTTTTCAATACGTTGTGATTGTAGCTGAGATTCTGAGATAATGTAATTTTTACAGTCTGTTTCATACAATTTGAATTTTATGCAAAAATGCTCCGTTGTGTTTTTACTCCAATTCCTCGTATTCGTGTAATCATCGAAATGATGGAACAACCTGCAAAGATTAATGTCAGAAAAACGGAAGGCTTGTCTTCAATGCTTGTATTTTCTGTCTCTGAATTTCTCATCAAGATTAAATTGAGCTTTGATGTCATAAATCTGAAAGCGAATACAGTTTCCATTCGTCGAGGAAATGAATTAAAAACAGTTGGATTTATACTAGTTAGAATATCTTGCGAATCTTTGTTCGAAAATGTTCCATTTCTAGCGTCTTCCTTTTCTTAGGATCATCAGAATCAAAAAAAAAATACTGACTCTGATTTTTAAAACCCCCAATTTTCACATGCCAATGCCAAACATCTCATGATTTTCATTTTCATACGTTATCATCGCACTCTTACGCAATGGACAAGTGATTGCGTAACATGTTTGTTACGTGGGTTATACCATAGCCTACGTAAGAAAAGCCTTTCTTAAGTAGGCTATGGTTATACAGAGTATCTCCCTCTGTCCGACACAAACCAGCGCTGTGGACAGCTTGAAGTGAAAAACTCAGCTGAGTGAAACTTTCAAGCTTGCAACAGTTGCAACCTTGCAAATATGTTGCACGAGTAATTTGCACCGAATCGAACTGATCTGAAAATGTGATTGATTTGATTTCAAAAGGTGAAATATGGTGACGTAGCTAGTAGCGTTTTTTACAACCTAACTAATCTTTTAATCATGATTCTGTTTGGAAACCGAGTTGACCCCGTCCGAGTGCTAGGGACCGTGGCGTTGCTGTTGTACACTGACTTTGGGGATTACGTGAGTGTATTTTAATTACTAATTTTTGAATATCCAACCACAGATTTGTCGAACTGGATTCCTGGATCCAACATTTAAAAAATAATTCACCCTACTTTTCTTTACAGCTCGAAAACACCCCCACCTCCCTCTCCTGCCCCCGATTCCGAGCCCTCCTCGACAACATAATCCACGTCCACATAGGAATCCTATCATGGTCAATTCTCGACCCAGTACCATGGTCCCTCAACTCTGACATGCTCGCAGTCACGCTTGGATCCTCACTCATCGACATTGACCACTTTATAGCTGCTAAATCCTGGTCGTTTGACAAGGCCATGCATGCTCCACATCGAGGACCCTTCCACAGCACCGGGTTGATGTTCCTCGTGTTCCTGGGTATCTACAGGTTCAGTCCCCACTCGGCACTGCTGTTCCTCGTGTCCTTTGTCCCTCATCACTTGAGGGATAGTCAGAGGAGGGGGATCTATGTGTTTCCACCTGCGAGTTTGCACTGGGAGACGAGGGCGGTTCCGGTGTTTCTCGTGAGGTTGTTGATACCCTTATT
>JAQIWN010002463.1:0-15768 GCA_034699025.1 Entomobrya cf. arborea Gr-Col-00668 | reverse complement strand
AGAACATTTCTGTTGAACTTTCACTGTGTCAATATTGTCAATTAGCTGCAATAATACTAATGAACTAAAATTGAACTGTAAATGACAATTTGCAACTCTCCCCAGACTCCTGTCCACATTCATACATTCGTTAGATAATAAGCTCAATGCAACACTTGCAAATGTTCAATCGACCACAAACGAATGAAATGAATCATGGAGAAAATTAATTTGTGGTGACAGTGGTTTGATTGTACATGGCTTTGTTTCATGCACTCCACATCTACTAAAAACTCAATAGATACATTGCATTGTACTTTGCACTGGGTAAAGAGTAAAGACCACTACGATGTACGAGGAATCATTTTCGAATTGCTAAATTGCATGGAATTTTGCCTCGGTCATTAGTTTGTTCATGGGTATATTCATTTTAGCGATTTTTTTCCTGCATGGATCGCAAAAATTGCCTTTGCCATTTCATTGTGTGTAATGTTACGTTGCTGATCACTTGATCATGGTCATTCGTGTTGTGCTTATGAAACTGAAATGATCCAGATGTGATGTGTGTAGTTGTTGAGTTTTTTGATGATTTGATTGTGAATGATATGCCGGTCCATTTGTTTTAAAGGTACGATTGTGCAATGCTTTTTAATATGAATACAGACATCTCTCTAGTTTAATGGTACTGCATGCGATATTTTGATAAAGATGTATGATGTGACCTTGTATGACGAAATAATGTTAATTGCACTGAATCGCTAGAGTACAAAGTTTTGCAACTTGCAACGTATGGAAAATTGCTTCTTGGTATTGTAGGAATTTCCTTGAATAGCGTTCTTCGATTTCGATTGTACAAATGATTGAATGAAATTTATGGCCAGCATCATTTATTTGCATGCGGTTAACCTTAATTGTAAATACAGTGTGGGTGTGTGAAGCATAGCACCGTGTTTCCAAATCTTTTCTGGTGCTGGTCTGTCTGAAAAGTCTGTTATCCACACGAGCCAACCAAGCTTATCAGAATCCATCAAAATGTTTATTCATTTTTAATCATAATGACCCGTCAGGTAACCAACTTGTCAATCCACATGCAAGAAATCACAGGAAGTTCAACTACTTATTTATCAAATTGTTAAATGTTTCGTCTACACCTGCACCGTTCATTTTATAGTAATTGGTATATAGTTTAACAATACTTATACTTATTTAAATAACTTAACAATAATAGCACTTGAATATTTTTGGTACATAACGTGAAGTCTTTTAAAAACACATAAAAATGCATGATTTAAATAGCCCTTAATCTGCCTTTTTGGCATGAGAAACCCTGCTTAATTTAGCAAAACGATGCGCGATTCCCGTTGCAAAAATTCCACCAACAGATGAAACTGCTGCTAGCAGGAAAGGACCATCGTTTGAAGCGCTTAAAGCCAATCCAGCGGCAGTTGGGGAGATCATTCTAGCCAAAGAGGTGGCAGATTGGCTTAATCCCAGAATGGTTCCGAGGTCATCATGATGACCTTCCAGGGAAAGAGCGGTGATGCCCACTCTCAAGAAAGGATTTAGAGCGCTTACAGCCACTAGCATTGTAGCAGCCAGGTAATAACTGGTTGAGTAGTAAAGAGTCAGCAAAACGGCCTGTTTATCAATCAATGCCAAAATATTTTAAAACTCTCACAAATTTTTCAAATTTGAAGATTCAATTTCAAACCAAATTTCACTTACTGTTTTAAATACTCCGTTAATTAATACCATATAGAATGAATTGCCCCTGTAAACGAAAGCATTTACTGGTCCAACCGCAAAACCAAGTAATGTGCTCATCAGGGCCTGAAGTGAAGTAAGATATCCACTATTCACAAGGTTGGAACTATATTTGTCCTGTAGCACCAGAGTAAGATTCTCCCGGAAAACTAAAGTAGCAAAACTAAAGAGAAATCTGACTGTCAGTAGCAGCAACGAATGCATATCTGCATTACGAATTGTAGATATCAATTTGGAGAAGCTGGACTGATTGCTTTCACTGGATTTTGGTGTGGGTGGTACAAGTACAGGTGAACTTTTCGGTGTTGCAAGGCGTGATGGTTCTGGCACCAAAATTAGAAGTAAAACTAACAAGCAAATTATATACACAAATTAGTTAACAATGTTTCAAGTAATCCAAATACTACTTAATTATTCACATGGATGGGTGGGTTTGTGTATATTTTATTTGTGGCAAAATACCTGCATTAATTATGAATGCCGCACATGACAGATAGCAGACATACTGGAAACCGTTATCCAATTGGGCAATATGCGCCCCAAGAGTAGGACCTAGAATGAAGCCCATACTACCGAATGCGTTAAAATTTCCAATAACGTAGGATTTGTCTTTTGAGCTCAGCTCTGACACTATTGATTTTCCTATTGTTTGAGTATGTTTAAAAATTCCTGAAAATGCGATAAATTAAATTATTTAGTGTTATCCGTTTCATTTTTAGAAAATATTAATGATTTCCAAATCACAAAATTTTACCGGCCAAGATGCGCGCTGACAGCATCATGACGATATTAAAAGATAAGCCTTGAACCGCATATGCAACGGCGGAGGCAAGGAGAGAAATAATTAAAACAATCTTTTGTCCATACTTATCACTACCCCAGCCCTACAAAGCATACCAAAAATTTGTAAAAATCTTTGCCATAAAAATTGCCATCATAAATAATTATACTGCTCTATTTTTTGTATATTTTTTTTACCATGGCTGGACTGGAAATCAGTTGAATAGCCCCATAAGCTGAACCAATTAGTCCAGTCATAAATGGGGAAGCACCCAGGTTTCTCATTCCACTGCTCAACAATGGAAGAAAAAGGCTTACAGCTAGTAAATCCTGAAAAAATACAAAACAAAACTTTCTAAATAACTAGGCATCTTTAAAAATGATTTAAAAAAACTTTTTAGTACTAAACAAAAAGAATGACCATTTACCAGGAAAGCCATAAAATAAAATACATAAATGGTCCTCCTCCTCAGGGATATCACATTTTGAACTTTTGAGGTAGATGAATTTGAGCTAGGCTGATGCTGACCACTTCCTGGACCCCTTAACGAACCATTATGATAGCCGTCCCCCGCAGTGGATGGGGATGTTTGTTGCGTTCCATGTATTGATGAACACATGTCACACAATGAATCTGACTTGGAGTCAGTTTACAAAACAATATACTAAGTCCACTTGCTTCAAGTTAGTCCACAATCAGTACAATGTCTCAACAATGGTAAACAGCAACACTGCATAATGGTATTTTTCTTTCATTCAATAAAGTAACTTGTTAATTGCAAAAATGTGAATGAAATATACAGCAACATAAAACAGTGCACTGTTACCGAATTAATCTTTCCAGCAAGCAAATTCCCTAAAAGAAAAAATGAGTTCTATAAAAGTAACAAGTGACCTTGCTAATGTCTAACAAAAAATTCTGAATTGAATTGGTGAATAGATTAGTGCTTACCTATTTTGCACCAAGTTTTAAGTCTTAGCAGAGACGTGACGTGTGTGACAAGACAACCAAGGCCAAGTTTTCATTGGATCAGTCAATATGGACAAGTGCTTTTAGCTGGTAAGAACATTAAATTGCTTTATATGGTGTTTTGTGTGTTGTCTCACAGTGCAATTACTTGTACGTACGAAACATTTTGCCATTTATGTCCTCCTATCAAGAACCCTCAATTTTTGTCACATTTACTGTTGTGGGCTTTAATGTAATGTTATGTTATGGTAGGTATTGTATAAAAGCTCATCGAAGTTCATTACTGAAACTGAAGTTGAAGTGAAAGTGAAGAGCCGGCTGGATTATGAGAATTTGGCAGGTTTACATGTTGAACGTACACACAAAAATTATGATAAATGTTTACACCTGTGTCTTCAGGCTAAACATAGCAATTTTCCTGTACAAATTATAAAATTAGTAATCAAGAAAATATTAGTGTGTCACGCGCTTAAGTTATCAAACAAACCAACTGCAACTTGACTAGTCTAGTCAGTCAGTCTGTTACGTATGCATTGCTTAAACATCATCATACATCATATCAGCAAATCATATGAGAGAGCTGATGATCATCATCATCATGATCACTTGAAACTTGGATGAAAATTGTTGAAGAGAAGGACAAGATAAATACCTACTACTCATTGAAGTCTGTTCGATATATTCAAGTTGTTGAGATGAACGGTTTCTTGTGCTTCTTTTGAGTGGGGCTGGGACCAGTTGCAGTTGTTGTCTCATATTTTCATGAAGTTTCCTCAAGCAAGGAAAATGCAAAACCATTGAACTATTTTTGAAAAACAGCAATCTTTTACATGTATTTGATGTACTGATGAGATGAGATGAGATGATCAGAGAAAATATTTTGTTTGATGTTGGATCATTCTTATGCATTTAAAGCTCGCAAAATGAGTCAAAGTTGGTAAATGTAAGGAACAGTATTTGACTAATATAAAGTATAATACTTTCAATAAATAACTTGCCAAAAATTAAAACAACTTGTACTAGTATGCTTACATTAAATCATGTGCAAAATGTAATAACCCAATATAATTTGGTTCCACCTAATTGGTTATTTTCAAACATTTAAATTGAATTTATTTGTCGCTGTGCGTTTATTTATGGAAAGCCAACTGATTACTACAACGTCATTTATTGTTTTCCATGCTTTATGATTAATTTACTAAATTGTAGGTCACCACCGGTCGCTGCTCGTGAATAATATGTATTTGAGAGATAGAACACTCTATAGAAAAAAATACGTACGTACCTGAGTCCCCCATGATTGCAGTTGGTTTGCATTGCAGGTCAAGTAATCAAGTAATGAGTAATTAAGTAATTAATGATGATTCATTAGAACATTTGTATAATTGATTTTAATCAACACAGTAAATTTTAAGTAATATTGATAACATCTCAAAAACTGAATAATAAAAGTACAGTCAAGGCCCACGTGGACGTGGACGCCCCATATATAGACACGTAGTGTGTCTAAATAGGCACGTTGGCCTTGACTGAAGTAGTTAAAATTAAATATAAAAGTAAATTTACATAAAAAAACATGTGGGGGTTGACCATTAAATATTAATTAAAAATGGTCACACATTCAGTCAATTTCTACTTCGCATACTTTCTTCAGAACTGTCTTTATAACAGCAATATTATCTGGAATTGTTTTCCCCATTCTACCAGTCATCGACGATGGAGAATCGAAAGAAAAAACCTTTTGAGAAAATGCCAGCATTTCAAGTACATCTTCCAAAGCGGTTTTCAGTTCATCCGCAGTAATTACACCATCCGCATATTCCTTTTGCACACGGAAGTAAATGGCTTGCTGAAGCTCAAAAACCGTTGCACCTGAAAAAAATACATGATTACTTCTCATACTAAATTTCTAAACAAATAAAAAATAAAATGATCTCAAATTACCCCGTATTCTCGACAATCCCGGCTCAATCACATCAATAACTTTCAAAAGTCTCCTACAAATTTCTTCCTTTCTTTTCAAAGAGTCTAAACTGAGATCCGACATCACCCAACCTTTAACCCTTCCATAATAATTTGACAAAGAATGGAGCACCGACACCATTAAAAAGTGATTAGGATGAACACTCTTCCCCGAATATTTTTGTAGTATACACTCCAACAATTCAATCACACTTTGCACCTGCTCTGCCTCCTCAATTTCATCTCTAATACTTTCCAAAATCATTTCAACCGACTTATTTGGAACACTGTGGTCACAGTTGTCACATCCCCAAACAGGTTCAAACTTTAATGGATCCACAGGTAGCAAATAGCCCTCAGTACAAGCCTTGCACTTGACAGCAGAAAAGTAGGTGCCCATTTCCGTCGGATCTTGACATCTTTGGCACATGCACTCAAAAAGCTTTGAATGCTTCACGTGCGTCCTCCGATCCAAGGTCCCATCCAAAGTATGTGTATAAGTTGTTGTTATCATGTCACCTTTCTTCAACGGAATCACATTTCTTACAATCATTCTAAAGTCATCAGTAATAGAATGATGAGTATTGGAAATACACTCGTGGGCCATTAGCGCAACATCCGGAAACATTCCACAAATTGTTAGCTTGTCCTTCTTGATTTCAAAAGAGTTTATATCAGAATACCCCACAACTGTGTGTATCTCCATTGGAGTTTCTTCAACTTTAAATACATTTCTTAGGAATTGAACAACATTCACTTCATTCCTATTCCATAGCCCTTCCATCTCTTTTCTCAGGGAATTGTGGTGTTCCATTGTAATCAACTTGGTCCACTTTTTTGGATTATTTTCCTTCAGCCGAAGACAACGTATTGTCATAATACATTCATAGACGGGATGATGCTTATTATAGTCAATGACTTTGGGAAATGCACGTTTCCTCCGAAAAATTACGCACTCATTATCTGCGTGAATAGGTTGCTGTCATTTTGAAAAAAAAAACATAAAATATTATACAGCTAATTTTTTTATAACGAAATATTTTTTTCCAAGACAAATAATTATTTACCTTTTCACATTCTTTTCCGCAAAGGGGAAACCAACATTTGGAACAAAAGTAGGTTCCATCCACCCTTTTATGACAACCGAGACATACCGGTAGCGTTTCCTGTTTGGGTCCAATCGCTAAAGCTTCCTCGTCCATGATAACCGTTCCCGCTGGGATATCTCTGGCAGCTACAACGTAACGGCCCATTACATCGCTCGTTTTTACACTCCAAATCCGACAATTGTTTTTATGCTCTTTCTTCCAGTGTTGCTTTTGATGCTCCACAGAGCAATATGATATGGATCGGCAAGCGGAACAAAGCTTGTCTGCCACTTTATTGCAGATTGGACACGTGCTAATAGAATCCCCAATGCTCCCATTACCGTTACTTTTGCCGTTAGAACAGCTACTTGACTTTGATGACTTCATTTTTAGTAACGTAATGGTAACGGTACTATTTCAAAAAAATTAATTTACATAAAAACCACACTAAAAACTTTAAAACGTTTGTAACACTTTGGCACAACCCCACTCGTTTCCGGTTGGAAAGGGAAAAGCTTTTAGAAAAACTGAAGCAGTGCACTGCTTATCGCAGCAAGGCGCAAGGAAAGATGTGTAAAGTGTAAACTTGTTTTGTAAAAATCATGAAAAACTCGAATGAGATCAGATCAGAGAAACATGTTCTCCCAAAAAGATCTTTTCATCGCATTGATAAAAATCGTAAAAATTCTCTCCGTTTTATTACAAATTTACTTAAAATCTTGTTCTTAAGTTAAAAAAGCGTTTTATTTCTTTCAAGCGGGGTAGTCAATACAGAAGACAGAGAGAGGGGAACTCCATAAAAAAACATCCTTCCGTTTCGGGCAACCTAACAGAAATATGTAAACATCCAAAAGAGCAAATCCTCACTTCATGGGCCTGTGATATATGAAGCCGTAGCAAAAATCGTTTATTCTGCCAAGAAAACTTTTTAAAATAAGAAGAACGCTTTGAAATAAGTTAAACTGCAACTTCTCAACTCTCTGTTCTCTTATTATTGAGAACGTCATATACCTAATAAAAAAATACATGTGGAATTTTACAGCGAGAAAAATGTAGATGAAAATAAAATATAATTTGAAATGAACATGTGCGTTGTTTTCCGAACTGGTTATGTTCTAGATTTGAATCTCTGAATGAACAACACTGAACAAGGTGGAAGTGGAATGATGACGAATGACACCACCAAAGTGTTGTGAGATACACAGACAGGAAGGAAAAGTGGTGGTGTTGGGAAAATAATGCCAATTTTTCTGTTTTTAAGACGTAATATATTACGTGACACCTGAAAAATGGAACCTGGCGGTGAAAGATAATATAAGAGGAAAAAGTTAACTAATCCCAGACAGATAAAATTTAACGAAAATGCTTTAGAGGGAAAACAAAGTTAAAAATATGAATTCGTAGAAGAACTCGACAAGATTATATCGATAGAGGTACATGGCACATATGCATAATAGGTTAAATTTAAGATAAGTTGTCATGAGAAAGTGAAATATAGATGCTGAATCAGTAGCTAGAACACTTCATCTTCTTTTTAATTTAGACAAACATACATACATTTATATGTTTTGCTTTTTTACGCACCCACGATATAGTGAAAATATATGCATTTTATAAGAGTAATATTTTAGTTCATTTGAAAATTCTAATTATAAAAAGGAATGGAGAGGAGTATATAAGACAAGACTGAAGACGATAAAGACTTAAGAGATGAATGAACGTTACATTTTTATATGTTACATCTACAAAAATTATAAATAGCACAAGATGTGCCACGCCACGTTCTGCATCTGTTCATTTCAAATGACAACGTGACAAGGAAAAGTGACGAAGCAATGAATACAGTGAAATTGCTTGACTTCTTCACGGCATTTATTTGCAGAGGCAGAGAGTAGTGGCAGAGCTTTTACGAAGTGTTTTTTTAATGTAAAAAAACATCGTTTTTTTTTGGATTTCGGGAAATTTTTCTAAATCTCTAATGAATGACTTGACTTAACTCTTTTTGAGAGAATGCAGCCAAACGGATGATCTATAAGTAGAAAGCTATGATTGAACATGATTTCCACACTTTGTTACTTTCAAGCAAATTAATTTCACATTTTTTCTTGGTAAGTTGATTGTTTACTAATGAAACAGGTGAACAACGATCCACCAGCTTTTTCTGCCACAGAATCAACATCTCTATTCAAACGTTTCAAACCGGAAATGCAGCCTGCACTATGGAAACTATCAACTATCCCATCCTGCCGTTCCTTGGGGGAGGGAGGGGGATCTTTTTTATTTTGTAAATTACCCTTTTTAAATTATTATTAAAATGTAAAAAGTACCCCAACCATTATGGAGAACATCTTCTATAGTTACCATTTTAGACATCTATAATTGTAACCAGGGAGACTTGTCAGAAATGGATAAGAATATCTGTAAGTATGGCAAGTCTGTGGTCCGTATTTGAATTTTTTCAATTCTAAAGTTTTTCCGTTATATTCTTTAGTCATGAGCTGTCCTGACCGAGCTGTAGGTTCCTTTTCAAAATTGAAAAATTGGAAAAAATGGGAAGAAATTCTTCAGCAACACTTTCTCTGGCAATGTGGCAATGTTTTAAATTTTACACAAAGTGTTCCATCTTGGACACCGGAACTTCTCAGCAACTCACTCCCAGTCTACCAGATCTCCCTTCCCAGAAGTTTTTTTTGTTCCCCAAAGCGACATAGTTCCTGTAGTTTACGGTGAAAGGATAGATGGATAATTTGAAAATTTCGCCGAAAAATTCGTTCATCGATGCAAGATCGTTTAAATCTCCAGGTGCTAGGAGATCTGGCAAACTATTTGCTCTATTTGGATAAGAATGATGATAATTATTTGAAGTAATTTGAGTGGAAAACCAAGTATCAAGATTTGTCAGAATGATTAGTGAATTTGGGAATATTGTGTGGACTGGTATGGTGTAACCTGTGTCAGCGACTTCATGACCAGATTCGAAAGGATCCTTCGCAGAAATAGTGGTACAACACCACGATATCGGTAGTTTGGAATTACGTAACTCTTTCCACTTGCTTCACACTCAAAGTTAGCCATTAGTCCTTGGTGAAAAACTTTACAGAATCGGAGGTCAGCTTGTGTGACACCTAACGATAATTTTATGTCTTATGAATAATGATAACAAATCATTTGATTCCAGATTCCAGAGACTAATTTTGTTTTTAAAAAATGAAAATTTTTTGGGGCTAGCTGAGACATGGGATTTAATATGCTTCCGGTGGTAGTATTGCACCCATCAAATTGATTAAATAAAATAGTATCAATATTTTATAAAAAATAATTCGCTCAAGAACCGAACTGAACTTAATTTGCATTCTAACTCTCATTTTCCTCCACCAAAATAACATTATTTAAATTCTGAAACTGACTCGTCTCATTGATCTCATTTTGGTTGTTGATGTTGATATATACGTTTTCTTTTAACGCTACGTTTGTTATCCAAGAAATGAAATATCGGAATCTAGAAAGACAGAGTATCAATTTAAACTCAAAAAGAGTGATTGTGACTCACAATCACAATTTGTGAGCTTAAATGATCCTTAAACTGATGAAAAACAAAGATAAAATTCCTTCATTCTAACTGCATTTTCCATTTTTTTACTATACTTTCGTATTAGTAATTTAGTAATGCAGCATATATCCAACTTTCACTCTCACTTATCCCCGATTTTTCTTTTTGTTATGCGGCGATGAGAATAACATGACTAGATACCAAAAATAAACCCTTTCCTTTACCATTTACACAAACAGGAGCAGATGAGAGTATGAGAGTGATGCAGTGAATGTTTTGAATGCAATCTAAATCTAAAAGCACATTGCATTGGGTATCGGATTAATTGGTTGTGCACCGAAGTACAATCGTTGCAATTTTTAATTGTTATCTCGACTGAAAAGAGGTAAGGTTTTAATTTTCAATACATTTTGTGGAAATAGGCATTCAGCAAATTCTAATAAGAGTAGTCGATTGTCAAAAGGGTTAATTTTTAAATGGTTTTCTTTTCGTTTTAGTCGACTGAGACGACACATTAAATCACCTAACAGAATCGACCATCAACCATGGTTAACTTGACTAGACTGTTGATGATGCCCAGGCATCCTAAGAACACTGCTCCAGATGGGTTTTGGAGGAGAAGGCAGGTCCTGAAGTTGGCTGGCCACTTTTATGGAAGAGGTCGCAATTGCTTTTCGATTGCCATCCGTCGACTACAAAAGTCTCTTTTGTACGTCGTCGTGGGCAGGAGACTTAGGAAAATAAATATTCAAAACACTTGGGATAAGAGGATTACTGCTGGATGTCATGAGTTTGGTAACATGCCCGAAGGCTCTAAGACAATGTTGGAGAGCTTAGCAAGATCTAATGTACATTTAAATAGACAAAGTTTGGCAAATCTTGCTATTTGGGAGCCTAGAACTTTTGAGGCTATTAATAAAATTGCTGCAGCTAAAGCACAGAAAGAAAAGATGGCTAGGTACTTAGGTCCATTTCCAAAAGGAGTCTTGGGGAAATTGTAGTGTAAAAAATTACAACTTTTACTAGTGTACCAGTGAAAATACTTGACAATAGTCAGTCAGTAGATTTTGTAATGCATATTAAAAATTAAATAGACTAAATAAAAAGTTCGAGTACGTTTATTACTGAAAAATGGTGATTACTTCATTAAGTCATTTATCAAACATACATATTTAACGCAAAACTGGGAAGGAAAAAGAGCGAATGACGTTTTTCGCAGATTTTTTATTTGTATCACTGATTATCTGTACTGATTAGCAGTTTTCATGATTGTACATTTAAAGATAAAATTGAAACGTTTTAGACATTTCCTTACTAAAAATATTACTAAAGATACTTTCTTGCCTATGATTTTGATAGCGATAGCACTGTACTTTAGAGTAATGTAAAAAAATTAACATTTAGTTCATTGACTAACTCATGCTCCCAGTTCCGAATGCATGTGATTACTGAGGATAGTATTGTTCTTGTGTCTACAAGGGAAGAAATCAACAATTAGGCATATCCTATACACAGTACATACATAATTCATACATTTTTTAACATCCAAAAATTTAACTATACGTAAATATAGAAATTCAGACTAATTTGGTATCTGATTAAGTCAATTTTGTCTCATTTTGCATCTGCGTCGCATAAATTTAAACTTACAGTAAATATTACATACATACGCTTAAAATTCACCATTCTGATATGTTAACAAGTTTTTTCTTATGACTACACGTTATAGCCTTATATACTTTACGAAGATAATTTACAGGCCATCATGTAATAATAGATTTGGAACTTGGAACTATTATCGACATTATCATGATGGCCGTATCACGGAGTTCGATTGAAAAAATATATTAACATTATATCGAATAGATTAACTGTAGTTAAAAAGTAAAAGCTTACTATCTAATTAATTTTGTTGAGTCGCAATTTCACAAAAACGAATTCCATAATTACCGATAGTAGTAAATTCGCATATAACTATTAAGACCAATCAATACACCAATTTACCAATCTCGAAGTATTAAATTAATTCTTACTCTGGAGGGGCATGATGCATCCAAGAAAATAGAACAAAGAAAACCCACAAGTGAAGAAATACAACGTAGAGTGACATTCCTAGTCTTAAATTAGGCCTCTTCCTTAACGCCAATCCAAACTGACAAAATACTGCGTCCATTTGGGTATAAATACGTTTCATTCTTGCAGAAACTCGGGAATCCCACGGTGATTCACTCAGGTACAGTGGCTGACTTGCTATCACTGTATACAAATAGGAAATCGTACGTCATCAATCAGTCCAGCCATTAGAGTGAAAAGCCAGATGGAAAAGAAATAGATTTTAAATATTCTTTCTTACCAGTTTGAGGTAGGCCACCACCATGACAAAACTCGTTACTTTCGGCTCTGCTCTCCCTCAGATCGTTTTTAAGTCTTTCCACTTCAATTTGCAAAAGCTGCTTATCAGTACTGATGTCATTAATAAGGCTTTGTTTCTCATACAGCGATTGCGAGAGTGCGCTAACTCTAGTCTTCAACTTCGATACTTCCATGTCATCGATAATACTACCATTGTTGTTTCCACCAACGTGACCATTATTCATAAAAGAGTGATTGCTGCTATTTCTACTGCTGCTAGCTTGTTTATAGTTGGCTACTAGGTCTTCATATTTTCTTCTTTCATTTTTTTCTCGTTCCATTTCAAACTGGAGAGATGTTAACTGTTGGCACACTTGAAGATTTTCACTTTGTAACATTGCTCCACTGTCCTTTTCCATTTTCAACTGGTTAGCAAGGTCTTCTGTGAAACAGCGTAGGGTACTCACTTCCTTTTCTAAGCGGATGTTATCGTCTTTTAAACTAGCTACAAGGGCACGTGTTTGAGAAATATCAGCTTGAAGAAGTTCACGTTCATTTCTAAAAAAAGAAAACAAAAAATACATTCATAATTTATTATTTATGCGCTTGGAAAAAATTATGCTCATACTCATTTATTTATAATTATAATATCTTCAAAGAAATCTTACTTCAGAGCAGTTATTTCAGCTATAAGTTCCTCTGAAGAATTTGAATGTAAATCACTATTTGTTACAGCACCATTATCGCCCTTTAGGGAAGCGATAAGGTCATCTTTGTAATTTAAAATTGATTTAGCCTTTTCCTTGTAATTGGTAAATTCCTTCTCCATCGATGAAAGAGTTGACTTCATAGAAAGTAAATGGTTTTCAGTCGTTTCGACCTGCGAGGATAACATTTCGGTTCTTTGCTGCAAACTTTCGTTTTCTGACTTCATATGGACATTTTCCAGCAAACATTGTTCTAATTTCTGAAGATTCTCCTGAGAAAGTTCTAATTTTTGTAAAGCTTCCAAAGCTTGCTGATGTCGTGATGATAGACTGCGGATTTCAGCATCCCTCTCCTGAAAAATGATACAAACAACACGAAACATTACTTCTGAAAGCAAGAAATGATCTATTGCATTGTAAATTCACTTGATTAATTAATAACAAACCTCCACTAATTTCCGCAAATCCCGTTCTTCGGCTTCATTGGAATACTTGGCTGACTCCGCACTTGCTAATTTTTCCCGAAATGTCTCTAACTTTAGTTTAAGTTCTTCATAGTCTGTTGTAAAAGATAACACAAAACACGAACATCACTCAAAGATTATCTGCTTTTTTTCATGCACTTAAGTTTTCAAAAACTAAGTTGAATTAAATTAAAATTACCTTTTTGAAGGCTTCTGTGATTTTTGGTTAACAGCTTTAATTCCCTAGCTTGTGTTTCCACTTCGCCTTTTAAAATCAAACTCTCATTGATCCCACCCGAGTCATCATTTGAATTCAAAAACGCAATGAGTTCATCCTCGTTTGGTTTATCATTAACTACTGAACTACTAGTAATTACACTTGTACTTTTCTTGCTGTCAATCCCATTCTGAATTACAGGTGCTTTACTAGCAAGGCTTGCACTTTCCTTTACTCTTGAACTTGAAACGTTACTCAGTTCGCTGGAATTCGATGACTTGGAACTCGAAACCGTTCGGGACTGTTGCTTTTTATTGGTTTTGCGGGAACTACTTGTACCAACATAGGATGTCGTGATGCTTTCATTTGGAACTTGAGTTCCAAGTAGTGCTGCAGAGGAATTAGTATCTACATTCGTTATAGCGCCTCCAACTTCCCGACCTCGACCTGATTCACTCCCACTTGGCTCAATAAAAGGTTCTGATTTCTTAGGTCTTGGTAGTTTCTCGCCATTTGGACTGCATGCACAAAACAATAACAATAAATTATCCATTTAATTTTTATTCATTCTCGAGCAAAAAACGTCACAGCGAAGTTCCATATCTTTGTGGATCATTTTGTTTTTAAATTACCCAGTGTTCAGTGCTACCGCAGCATTTTTGTCAATTTTGTTAAGAAAATCCTCCGCCTTTCCAGCAATATCCACCAACCAAGACATTTTAGCGACGATCTGGGGCTACTATTTTCTATTAAAAAAGAAAACACCGCAATATAAACTAATATTTTCTACAAAATATGGAAATTGGTTAAAATGCAATTTAAAGAGCACTCTTATAAATTACCTGTCACATATAGTTAAACTGCTCTATGTGAAGAATACTTAAATGAGAACACCTTACTGGAAAAATCTTTAAAACAGTTAAACTTTCACTCATCTTTCGTAAGTGTCATCATTATTATGCACTGTGTTTTATAAGAAACGTTAGGCTGCGCTTAAAAAATTAGTTGGACACGACAAGATCAACTTGAAAATTATCTTCGTTCGTAATTGTCGACTGCTAAATAATATAGATTTTAATTGTTGTTTAATTGTTCAACGAGCAATTTACAAGCTCTTTATTTACACACTTGACACCACCAAACAGAAACCAGATGACACACAGCTGTTATGTCCACTATACTATACTTGACCAACTTCAACCTTGACAGTTCATTTTTAAACTCGTACTTTTAAAATTAATGCTGACACTTTAATCTTTGCAATCAAAGTGTAGGGCTAATTTTGATTGTTGACTGAAGAACATCCACACAAAACACAGTCAGTCAAAACAAAACAATAGAAAGAAACCCTTTCCTCTCAAATCTCAGTCCTTTTTTTGCACAAAATGTTACGAGATGTACATAAACTTACTGTACATTGTACATTTAGCATTACAATCAAGTTTAGCAGCCGAGCAGAACACGTCACCGTCAACATCTTCACAGTCCATTCATTGTACTTGAGTGAGAGAGAAACAGAACATATGACGGCATAAGAAGCTGAAACAGCCATATATGCACTTTGCTTGTAAATTGCATTGTTTCATTCATGAATGCATGCGGATTGCGGAGGCTGGCTGTGTGTGGAGTGCAAAATCAACAATGCATGTATTGTTGACAGTTGTGCATGTATGAAAACAAAAGGATGAACATTATGATTATTATGGTTCATTAAGAATCAGACAAACATGAACGTTATTTTATTATGTAGAATAGAATAGAATGCGCGCGATGCTTATATTTTTTGTTTGTTTTAACGACTGTCAACGGTGTATGTACAATGTAACATACAACTGACTTTTTATCGCTCAGTAATTAGCAGAGCTAACAGAAAGTTGCAAAAATTTTGCTTCCGAAGTTGCAAGTTGGAGGTGTCCAGGTTGCAAAAGTTGCAAA
>JAQIWN010002462.1:0-15774 GCA_034699025.1 Entomobrya cf. arborea Gr-Col-00668 | reverse complement strand
TCTTGACCTAAGGTGTCTGTGTACAAAGTTTGGTGTCAATCGGTCAAGCAGTTTTTGAGAAATCGTGCGGACACACACACACACAGACAGACAGACAGACAGACAGGATGTTAAAAACATTAACTACTGAGCTTCGCAATTCAGTAGTTAACAAGCAATGCTATGCACAATGTGGATGCATAAAGGTCAATTAAAGGGAAGACTTTTAAGAGATAAGGATTTTACATGTGCATTTTTTGCATAAAATCCTTATCTCTTATCACAAGTCTTCTTGTTCTTCTTAGATTGAGTGTATTTCTTAATTGTAAACGTTTGAACGTGTTTCAACCTGAAAAATTATGGCGTCATCGTTCCTTTAATATTTTTTTTCCTAGCGTTCCTGTTCCTTTACCCATTTCTCATTCTTGCTCCAACTCTCTCTGTGAGATCAAGACCATTTTCAATCTTCAGAAAACTTCAACTCTGCCCTACTCTACGTCAACTCTCAACTTTAACTGAACAATTAACAGTGAACAATTTGTGAACAGTTAGTGGTATTCGATTTAATTTACTATTTAATTGTTTTGAATTAACTATCAATTTGTTAGAAAAAAGTGGTGGTATTTTTAACTAGTTTAATTTTGTGGCGAGACTTGACTAATTTTTGTGGTGTTTTCTTTTTTTTCGGGAGACTCCCATCAAGTCACGAAACTAGCCATCAATATGATTGGTCCAGGAAACAACCCCAACCACACCTTCCGGCTCAACAACCCAGGAGGTCATCCCAATGGTCCGCGGCAGTTAGGTCAGCTTTTTGGTGAAAATGTGGAGACTATTCGCATTGGCCATGATGATGATGCTACTGGCAATGCAGGGCTGCACATCACCCAAGTATTTGCATCCCCCTCCAGCCACGCAAACAACTTTTTCCTAAATCAACCGGGGCAGTACAACATCTCTTGGGGCACTAACGTCCCGGCTGGACTTCCTCAAGCTCAACTTGGACAACTGACTAGGTAAATATTATTTTATACCTGTCAATTAGTATTATTTTAATTGTTTGTGGTTTGAATTTGGACAAATCAGTGTTGCAATGGGCTTAAAACTAATTTATTTGTTATTTTTTCTTTTCGTTCGATGAACAGGAACGTTCCTACTTCCGCTGTCAGCGCCGTTCCTCCTTATTCTGGCCCTTCTACTTTTCCTGGCGCTGGTGCCGCTGTCTTTCCGTCTCAGAACCAAGGACGCACAACCCCCGTCGGTAACCGTGGCAAGGGGCCAACCGAATCTTCGCCAACTGCACGGCCTGCGTTTACTAGAGTAAGCATGCCTGGTACACCCCCAGCAACCCTCACTGATTAATTCAGTGGACACCATGATTGAAAATGTTGAAAGTGACGAGACAATGGCTGGTTAGGTTAGTTTTTTGTAGAGTTAAGTTTAAAAAAATAGTAGAATTCACTTCAGTTTTTTTCCTTTCAATTTACTAGTAAAATTTACCAATGTCAAATAGTTTGTAAGCTTATCAATTATTGTTTTTGACCATTCAGGTCACTGTCAAGTCCAGCCTTATCTCTAGATATTTATATTTAAGAACAAACTGTAATTGTAATTTACAAACTTACTATTCATTATGCCATTTAGTTTATTTTCAAGTTTATTATCTTATTATTTTCAAAATAATTCATTGAGTTAGTTTTTTTTCATTTCAATTTAGTGAGTAAATAAATAAAATTCAAACGTAGCTTAACTTGTGATCTGTCATTTTTAAATTTTAGTTGGTTACGATTTTAATTAAGATACACACTCTCATTTTACACCATACTTTTTAAACAAGCATATTTAACATCATTATTTTTTTCAAGTCATGCATCCGAAAATCTCATCTACAAATTTTTAACTGAAGTAGCTCGTGGCTGGTACTATGTAATTCATTAGGTCATTTATAAAAATTGTAAAACACGAGTAGTGACGTGATAACTATTATTAATTGCATCATACTAAAATTTATTAGCATTTGCACTTTAAATTACTTTTGTAAAAAACCATACAAAACTTATTTTTGAAGGTTGAAAGCCTCTTTTCAATTCTTTTTCTGGCTTGTTGGCTCATTAATATTTCCAATTTAGCTTTCGTTTTTTTCAAAACCAAGTTGACATTCATGACGAAATCATTATTTAGCCATGTGAAACTTTTTTGTGCTTGGCAAGCAGTGTAAGTAAATTTACAGAGGATCAGAGAAACCTCACTAATTATTCTACCAATTAAACATGAGATAATCATAATACTACCAACCACACTCATTAAATTTTCATATACCAAAGCAACAATTTATTTCCGTTCGTTCAACCAGCTCGTCTACAAATTTCAAGGACTTACAAATTTTAAATGAAACTTTGTATAAATTCTATCATTTATTTTTCTGTATGTTTGGCTACAAGTACTTTTTCAGGAAGCTGGAAAATCGTTTACAATTTATTTTACCCTTCAATTTTAACAACCTTTAAACAAAACAGGTAGAACGATTATTTTCATCGTAATTTGAAATATTATAGGAACCCATCTGCCTTCTAGCCCCCTATGCTTTATTGATACCAAATTTCAAAGCTCAAATTTCATTTTTGTAGTTTCGGAGCTTCAAGGCATACATAAAATTTGTAAGCAATGCTTCCATAAACTCTTGTGTTACATATTATACCACATCTCTTCTCCTAAAAAATAAATCCTGTTTTCCCAAACAACCTTGTTTTTTAGTATCTCTTACATCGCTTATTACCAAGTTTGTTTGTTTTTTGCTACAGAGTAAGCATCAACAATAACAGTAATGATAGCAATAATGTTTGCATGCAAAAAAACAGCATCCAGCATCAATTTAAACAAACTATTTCATCACATCAGTTCCATAGTTTTTACTTGTAAAATTATTGGAAATTTTGTAAATGTATCCAATGCCTTTTCTCAGGATTCTACTTTTCTCTGTCTCCAAACAGTTTTATAGACACATTTTAAGAGGAAAATTGGAAAAGCATATTGGCTTTATTCTCATGAATTGTTGGGGAGGGCGGGGGGAATTGAAAAAGTTACATCATATACATTTTGTACACTGTTGTATGAAAACTAATGTAAAAAACTATACCTACCTATTACATGCATATTCATGTACAAAGGAAAATAAGATGATGTAATTCCGTCTCTCTATGAAATGGTGTGGAATTACACACGAATTTTAACAGCTTACGTTTTTGATGTGGTATAGTTTATAGTGGTTCTAGTTGCTACACAATACATCAGAGGAGTTTTTTTTAAGCTTTTATGTTTTGTACATTTTAATTCGCAGACGTTTTGAAATAAATTATTTTCTAGTTAAAACCAAATGGAAATTTCTAGTTTTTGTGGGAAAGCTTCATCCAGAAAATAATAATGATGATGATGAAATGGCGTTTTTGCAATTTATAATACACATAAGTAATGAATTCAGAAATTCGGGAAACATTTATTATGAGGTTATCAAGACAAGAGTGATTATGCATGAAATTCTCAAAATCATATGATTCCCAAAAAAAATAATTATGCAATATTGTCCAGATAATTTACTTACATTTTAGCTGTAAATTTTCCACTTTTCACTTGGTTGCCCTTTTTTAAGCTCTCTGAGATTAATATCACGATAACTAACAAGCACTATCAGTAAATTACTATATTATGCAGCGATCTTCAAGCCGAGCTACTGTACTATGAATTTCCTTACTGCAAAAGCGTGTTACCAAATTTTCCACCTGTCACTACATAAGTTCATGCTACCTAAAAAAATTGCATCATTTTAAAATAGAAGAATAATACATAATAATTATAGTGCATAAAATTGGCATTTTTGTAACTTTTATTATGATGATGATCACTTATGTGGCATATTTATTTTCAAAACAATTCAAACTTTAAATTTATATGCCGTATCGAACCGCACTACCAAGTAGCAGAAACATCTGCAAAAGTAATTTACTTGCACAATAGCTTGTAAACCACAAAGTCTTTGTTGCTTAATAGCTTACACGTCTAAAAAGTTGCCAGTCTGCCAATCTCCCTCCCCAGTACTACCTCAAGCTCTGCAGGTGTAGTGCTTCACTGCACTATCACTACAAAAAAATTCCTAAAACCAACTAACTTCACACAAATTGCGAGTGCAATAAAATTTCGAAATTGTGTTACTATTTTGTAATTATTTCTTTTCTCATCCTACGCATTTTGCCACATAATCACCAATCAGAAAATTGTTATATAACCATACTTAAAAAAGACAGATCTCTAAACTTTCATAAAAAAAATAAAATATAGTCTCTCTACCAAATTCTTTTTCTACTTTAACAGACAATGCTTCAAGTTACCCCAATTTTGCTAAAAAGCATCACATTTTTTCACGCGATTGAACACACTACAAAAATCAGTGAAAGTGACAATGAATATCTTGAAAAGAAGGTCAAAGACCTTCTAAAACTCTCCATATTTATCATACTTTCCTTTTTTCCTCGAACGAAAATCAAAAATCCAACATTTATTTTCTCTCTTCCTTAAAGCTATCTTTCCAACATTCCAACACAGGCATTATATTTCTCGGGATGAATTTAATGCATACAAATATAACCTCTTCTTCCAAAAGAGTCAGTTCACCGGAATTTTTTCTATGTGCATTTAATATATTCAAATCCGATACACTTCAACAACCTTTCTCAATTGACGCTGTTTACACATGAGTACTACTTCAATAATAATAGACACGAGGCAAGAAATATGACCAAATGTTCGCCGTTCGCATGGTATTTCAACATCAACAAAAAAAATTTATACAGCTTGTCTTCACAATTGAGCCGTTACCGTGACTATGAAAAAAAACACAAGTGCAAATAATAATAATAATAATGTGCATTTTTAGTACTTCCTTTAATAAAAAATAATTTAAAATGGTGTATGTGCGTGAAGCAAGTTTGTCTAAATGTCACTGCGCTAATAATATGCACAAGTTTATAAATACATGCATACAAATTTCCATGAATGGCTTTATTTCCAAAGCATGTTTTCCTTTTTTTATGCTTAAAATGATGTTAAGTGACAATGACAACTACTTCAAGAACAAATAATTTCTTTGGAAAAGTTTCCCCAGAGAAATTTCTAAATACAGACCTCAAACTACCTCAAAACGTCAACTGCAATAAATATGCCTGTCCGCCACAACCACTCCAGATTTTTTTAAGCACATCTCCAAAAAAATGTATGGCTTTGTCATCACGAGGAATTATAAATCATTCCGGGAATGCTTCCACTCGATTCATAAAAGAAACATACAAAATGAAATGAGATTATATGTATTTGATAAATAATGTGATACTTACACATGCATAAGTATTTTTTATTCACAATCATTCCCAGACAATGAGTACTTTTTTTTGTTGGAAGAATGAACATAAAAAAAATGGTTTATTTAACTAACGACGTAGCATTTATTTTCAGGACATGACAAAGGCACACATGTGGATACTATACACGCAGGGTTCTCAGAAACTTGTGAAATGCTAAATGTACAGTACAGATTTTTTTGAATAAGGTACTGTCCCTAGCAATCAAACAGTTTGCTTAACTCCCTATTGTTATCCTATTCTACGTAACTTGTTTTTATATTGTACATTTTTCATCACGTCACTACATTTGTTTTTAGCTGTTATCTTTTCAAAAGTTATAGCCGTCTTCGTCTGTATTTTTTTTAAAAGAAAACACTACATTTTTTTTAAAATAAAAAGTTGGCCTACAAAATTAAGGAAATTTGTTCATACTTGTTTCTTGAAATAAAAATAAAACGATCCTTTCGTAAACACCCGAATTTCTTTAACAATTTTGTGTAAAAAAGTACAACTTAATTTTCAAGTTTCTTTTTTCTTGAACATTGATCTTCTTCCACCAAAATAACATAATAAACTCGTCCTTTTTTTAAAAAGAATATATAGCTAACCCGTATAACATATTTATGTACAATACCAGCGTATTACATAAATACCCGCTCAGCTCATCCTTATTATTTTTTTTTCTTGTTATTCTTCAAGAAAAACTTGCTAAAAACTCCACTCAAAAGTATTCATGCACATCTCACATCAAAAACAGCAAACGTTGTTGTTTTAAATCCTTTTTCAATGGAATATTTCTCACACAACCATACATACCAACTTCACTCTCCGCCACACCACCCATCCATAAAAAAACAAGCTTGTACATAAGATAGTGTGGAAAAAAAGGAAATGATAAAAAAAAATAGTTGCATGTACAAAATATTTTATGCCAAAGAAAAAAATCTGTATATTGAGTGTGTGTCAGTTACAGAAAAAAATACATCTAAACTTAAGGCTTTCTTTTCTGTTACAGTGTTCATGTTGCTTATATTGGGAAAAAAATTCTGTTCAGATAAACAACTTCACAAAAAATTACATGATAATATCTAATGTAAAAGATGCCACAACAAGAACAACAATGTGTATGCCTTGCAGTACTTTTACTTTAGTTGGAAAAAAAGAACGTTAAAAATTTCAGAGAGATTTTTCGGAAGAAAAAAATAGCACAACGAACTAATATACAAAAATGCCTGCATATCGTGTAAACAAATGCCTTGTTCTTTTTTTCGTGTTGATTTGTGTTTGATAACGCTAAATCATAATGCACCGTGACAAGGCAAACATCAGGGCATGCAAATAATTTGTATGAAATTTAAACAAACAAAATTATCAAATGTTTGTACTTACAACTTACTTACTTAAAAAAATAAGTAATATGTAGTTATCTCAACTATGATCCAAGATGACCGACCAGATTTTCGTTAAAAATTATAAGGGTTATTTTAAGGCCACTCTTCTAATTTTTTTTTTTAAGAAAAAGGATACCTAAAAGACTCTCTCTATTTTTAACCAACTTGCGTGTCGTCCCTTTTGTTCCGATTTCCCCTGCCTTCTTTTCTAACAACTTTTTTTATTTCCTTTCCCTATAAAAATCTTATTTTCTTACCAGACCAGGATACTTACATATACGACCCTCATGAAACAAAATAGTTAAGAGTACTTCGGGAAAAAAGATGTGATTAAATGTGTTCAAAAGCATTATCCACTGCCATCATCATCAAAAAAAGAAGAAATAAATAGTTTCACATCCGACCACCAAAACTTGTACCGATGCGTTACCCTTCCCTTCCGTCCGTGTCCACCATACCAAACCAAACTAAACCAGAACACAACTAACAAAAGAAGTTAGAAAGCTATGCAATATAAAAAGAACAGAAGTACACATTTTTATTATTTATTGTACATTGGCCATTGGCCTGTTCACAGTACAAAGTACATGTACAACAGTCATAAAATGAGGGAAAGAAGCAACAACAACTACAAATTTTTTTTATGTAAGAAAATGCGACTCAAGCCGTTTTTACTGATTTTGGTGGTGGACTCCTGAACAAACATGCAACAAATAAAATGAAATGACAACAAAAAAAGTCTCTCTGTGAAAGTCAGGGTGAAAGATAAGAAGAAAAGGGAAGAAAAGGACAAGCGTGTTTTGTGGATAGTCGGTAGTGAAATCATAGTACCCACACAACTGATTGTAATCTGTCTTGGTTTAATTGAATCTTTTTCTTGCTGTCCTCCTCCCATCTTTCTTAAAAAAGTATAAAGCCAAGCCAGCAGCATAGAGAAAGAAAGAGAGATGAGAAGAAACCTTTCTAAAAAGCCAGCGGTGTTGTCACTTCATTCCAATCATGTATAATCGTTCACGTTCCCTTCACGTTCACAACTTTCAAGTCTATCTTACTTACATAAGTTCATTATTTCAATGCTACTTCGTAATAAATATGTATGCAATTTGTGTACATGTGTGTAAAGCATGGTAAACATACAACAAAGCTGGAAAATATGTATGAACAAAATGAATTTCATTCTCAACTCAAGGATCTATCTGTCTTTTGTGGAGAAACGTATTAGAGGGGACGTCGTTTCCTTGTCGACTTTTGTCGTCTTGGTTGTTTGGTGGCACTGCTAGCTTTTATGTAGCTTTCCCGTTTTTTTCTTACTCAAAGCCTTGTAGAAAAGCAACAAACGGTGAAATGACAACAAGCTGATAAATATAGAAAGATTGTTTTCGCCAGCCAAACAGAAAAGATCCTTTTTCCTTGTAAAGCTTTTTACTTTTCACTTTTTTTAACCTGGCCTGCCTGGGTCTCTTTTGGGCTATATAGCTTTTATGACTTGAAAAAAGCTTTGCTTAACGTCAGTGCTTCACTGGTAGAAAAAAAAGGAGATGAACATTTACAATGTTTAAATTGGTATTTCTTTTGGCAAATGGATGCCATCTGAGAAATGAAACTAAAGCCAGTCGATTATTTCCTGTTATTCACACTCTCCAAGTCTAAAAACATTTTATGGCACTTGAACGCGAACAAAATGGTAAATCACCACTATTCCACATCTTATTCTTTCCAAAAAAGAAATCCGACTTTCACTTTTTAAAAAATCATGAGAATAAAAAACTATTTTGTAAAAACATTTCCTCCTGATTGTGAGTAAGCTTTTCTATGAAAATTCTCGGCAGCTTTATAACGAGCGGCGAGCCGTTGAAAAAGCCGTTGGTTTTTGATATTGGTCTGTGGTGTGTGTACAGTACCTTTCATCCATTCTACATTTTTTATCACACATAAATAATTTACTATTCTCTTCTTTCTTCATCATCATCATTATCAAGATATCATCCGTAATTCTGTCTGCTTAAAAAATTACTTTGTTTTCTCAAAAGAAAATATCTATCTGGTTTCTGGTTTGTGGTTCCCTTTAGATCTTCTCAGTATACAATAACCACTGTAACATGTAACATAATGTATCCATATATTATTCTAAGGAAAATTTAAAAAGTTCAAATTGCAACACGAAAGTTTCTCAGAGATCCACATTTAAAAAAACCCAACCCAGATCCCCACAGTAACCACACAGATTAGACCAGACCAGACCAAACCACAATAAAAGGGATACAAGGAGACTAAAACTGTTGCTCTTTCTTTTACCTTTTTTGATAAAATCTCTTTTTTATCTTGAGAACTAGTCACAAAGCCAAAAAGAAAGCAAGGGGTTTTACCTTACCCGTGTCCACTTTTTTCTTTGTACCTTTAAGCTATTTTCCTTCTACTGACGACATCATATCACGCCACGCCATACAACATATTTCTTGGACATACCTTTCTTCTTTTTTTTCTGTGGTAACAGCGTGTTTACTACAACTACAGTGTTTAATAGCCTTTAATATATCTAAACCAACCTGTTTTACTTTCATGGGAAATACGTGATGTACGTACAACCTCTTGACTTTTTGACAAGTCAAACAGCTCCCAACAAATTAATGGCTATTGTTTTTCAAGATAAGCTATTTGAGATGGAGAAACGCATTCTTTTTCTTGTTCTTGTGAATGAGATACCTTTCCTGTTCTGTTCACCTTTCTTTTCCTTCTTATCCTTTTCGCTTTTACAAAGCAATATGTAATGTCAAAGCCATCTTGTCTAAATTAAAGTTAGGGGGATCGATTTTATTCTTGACATTCCTCTACAAATCGTAAAGGGAAGTGCCTCCTTAATAATAATTACATTTGACCACACGCTCTCACATTAAATGGTTAACCTTGAGGATGAAAAGAAGAAGATGAGCTCGTAAAAAGAGAAATAAGCGTGCCTGCCTCTCCGACATAAATTCCGTCCAAATGACACGTTCGTTAATAACTTTACTCAAATTGAATTAAAAACCGTACAAAATTACAATCATTTTTGTGTTGTACTTCGAAATCCAATTCTAAAATCTTATTTGACGATTTTCTTCTTCAAAATATTTGGACTAATTCCAATATCCGCTGTTTGTTTGAAAAACAAAGTAAAAAAATGATTGATTCTCTTTTAGAATCAAAGCTCTTGTAAGTCAGGTAGGGTCACTGTAAATTTCAGAGGGCACCTGTGCCGTGCAAACATATCCCGTCGTGAAAAAAAACGTGTACACGTGTGCTTACTTTACGGGAAAAGTAATAAATCATAATCTGCAAACATTTCCCAATGGATTTTTGTTTGACATTGACATTGACGCTGTACTTTTTGATTTAATTTAAATATACCCTTGAGATTGAGATTCCTCCACTGCTTTCACTGTTTTGTATGCAAAATGTTGTCACTGATAAAAAAAATTTATTCTTTCACCATCATCGTTGGTCTTCATCGCCATGCCATAATATGCAATGAGACTGCAGTGGAAAGTGCGATGCGATATGGGATGCATTCGTATTAAAACTTTTTTTATAGCTTTCTCCGTCGAAAAAGAAGAAAGATATTTCTTCACTAAAATTAATATTTGCTTTTTATTTCCCCCCCCACCCCTCTCCAAATATTTTTGTGCAAAAGGTATTAATTTTTAACAGCACAAATATTTTTCATCTTTACGACCTCCCATCAAGCGCATTAGATAATAAACTGGGGAAACTCGAATGCGGAGAAAAATGAAATGATTTTTTGGGCAACCGACCACAAAAAAAAACCAGAAACCCTTTTTAGTACTCTACCGTTACGTTCTTCGTAATGACGACGATGGTCCACAAACCCTGCGACTGTTCTACTATTTTATTTGGCAATGAGTAGCAGGAGGATGCAGAAAACGAACACGTCAAATCAATGTGCTCACCAGCATAAATTTAATTTGACTGTGGACTGTGCTATGATGTTAATGGGAAATGATACTTTTATTCACACCGCTTTATCAAATAGTGGAACTTCTATCTCTTTTCCATGAAATATAATAAAAAAAAGTAGGAAGGATACTACGGACAGAGAAAGAGAAGAAAAAAATGGACGTGATTGCCATACAAACTTATTATATTTCATGGAAGCATAGAAGTTTGCATAAATTTTCGTAAGCAAGAGCAAATGCAATGTTCTCATGCTTTCTGTAAAAATATACATGAATAATTTATCAAGTGATTCTTTGAGTGTTCACACCGCAAAAAAATGAAGTAAATTAGTATGGCAAATGCTATGAAAAATCATGCCAAAAAAATGTTTTATGCAAGTAGAAAGTGAAATGAGATGAAATACAATTTTTATTAGAGATATTAGCCATCCAAGCATGTTGATCATCAACAGCTCAAAAAAAAGTAAAAGCAAACTTTGTCAAGTATAAATCTGTCACTATTTGTATAAAATATAACAAGTGTAATCAAATGGTATGATTCACTTGGTTCAATATATACGATTTTTTGGCAAACGAGCCGATAAACGTATTAAACACCACTTATTACTCAGCTTGCCACCTAATAATCATATTTTGGCATTGACACTGTACTGTACTTTACTTCGGCTTGATTTTATACCTAATTGAATAAAAATTCTAGACTTCACTCCATCTCCTATTTTTTTTTCAACTAGATAAATTATTTATCTGAAAATAAATTGTACAAATATTTTACTGTCTGCCCGGAACGATTTTTTTAAATTCGAAACTCATGTCTCCCCGACGATCAACTTATCTAAGGAAAAAAAATAAACTTTGAATTTATTTGGTAACCTTGTAATCTTTCGCCAATATGTTTGTCTGACTGGCTTACTTAAAAAAGAGCCGAAGTAAAATTACTGCATAAATGACTTATGAGATACGCCTTGCCTGTCATAAATAAAGTTGTTTTTATACCTTGCTCGCATTACTTTGTAAGGCAACTCACGTAACTGCCGTAGTATTTTGTAGCAATGAATTACCTACAAAAATATACCTGCTTAAAAACAAGATATTTAACCAAAGAAATTAGGCATGCTAACTTTTTACCCAAGTATATGTATTTTTTTAAACTGTAGTCAATAGCCAAAGTGCCGGGGCAACTTGATACTTCCACGGTATCTGCTATATTACCAGTTGCCATGCTACCGAAATGTTTTTTTCATGACTGCTCATGCATCAAGCTAATAATAAAGTGAGATAAATATTCTTTTAATCTGATTATTATGAAGAGATATCGCCGTCGCGTCATGAGATTAATAACTATATATTTTCCTTGCTTCAAGCAAACATAACATGTAAATTGAAATTAGTCACTCACCAGATCAGATAGACACTGCACTTTCTCTCGAACTCGATTATCACTTGCGTACCAGTCTAAGGGAAAACTGCCTAAGGCTAAAAAATCTCCGGTCGACTTACTCGGAGAAAACGTTCAAATTAAATAAACTGCTCAATGTGTCGTTGCCATCTCGTCATCCAGAGAAAAAAAATGACATTTTTTTTTCTATTCGCAGCAATTCACTTGTGCCTTATTTTACTAGTGCGGTGCGTGGGCGACCACAAATAAAGTAAAATTGTTCTAGAAACCATACTACTCCCAAAGTATAATTTCAAATTTCATCTTAATTTTCATTTCACATTTAATAATCTCCTTGTGTGCATTTCAAATTTCAACTCATTTCCGAGTCCACTCACACTAAAAAGTTTACTACTTACTTTACTTTCTTTCGAGTACATTTTTTTCATAAAAACTTGATGGGGGTACTACACGACACGAAGACCACTGCCTTTCTCAACGGGGTACACTTTTGCAACAACATCCTTTCTCCACACCACCATCTCCTTTCACTGTCATTCTCTTCTATTTTGCCAACACGTAGCCAGTAAGTTATTTTTTTATACACTGTACAACGGGTCATAAATCACTCTCTCTCTCTCAAGTTCGTGTTAACGAAAAAGGACAACAGTCGTTCAATTATGCAAATACCTCTGCATCTTTTCTACTTTGTATGTTCCTCACAAGACCAGACCACATCCACAAAAAAAACCATTATAAATTACTAGACAAAGTTTACCCGCTGATTTTTTTTCTTTGAAAAAAATATACAATATCTACCGAAAAACAACGAAAAAAAATAAAATAAAAAGTCAACACAGTTTCAAGAAAACACCAACCAAGAAAAATAAATATAGATTATTGTCTGTACACAGATATTACTTGGTTATTACACAACTAAAATCTTTTTTTTAGGAAAATTGTCACTTTTTTATCTCAAGTAGCCCACAAAGACATGGTAAAGAAACACTTGTTATTTTTGTTGAGGTGGTGGTGGTCTTCTTTAGGAAAGAATTTATTCCGGGTTTCGGCACCAAAGTCTGATCACCGAATGAAGCTCAACTGGGAAAAATCTCAACTTACAAAAGTTCTCTGACTGGTGGTGGTGGTGGTAGTGATCTGGGGAAAGTAAGGAAAACAGCAGATGTGCCCATTACACTCTCAAGACTACACACAGTGTAGAGTGCGGCGGAGTATCAACATCAACTCTCTCTGGAAACTCTGTGCGATATGGGAACCCAGAGAACAAAGCTGTTGTACAACAGACTTGCTTAGTTTTTGCACTGCATATTCCATTCGTTTTCTATAATGTTCTTTGCCTGCATATATATTTTTTTTGGCAATATGAGTGTGTAATGCATACTGGCATCCATTACCCATTTAATGGCAATGTATTAGTATGCCTGTTTGAAAAAGAGCATTCGTTCGGCACAAGACACAAATAACTAGAGAGAGAGAGAGAGAGTTTGCTGCGTTTATGTTTTCTATGCAAAAGGCTGTTAGGGAAGGAAGGATGGTGGTGGGGATTTTTCTATTAGAAAACCAACTTGTGACAATGATCGTGTTGGAATGACCAACGACAGGAGTCCAAAGAAATAAAGTGGGTCTTCTCTTTCACCATTGCCACCAAGTAGCTATAAAGTAAATGGAAATTTGTGACTGGACTATACTGGATTTGGAGAGACAGACCAGAGATTTCCAGCTTGAAAGAAAGTTTTTTTAGGAATATTTTCTTTTACTTGGGATTACGTAAGAAAGTGAATAATAAATTAGTGTTTTTATTTACTTTGGATGGATTTGTTAGGCACGTTGTTGTATTTGGTGTGTAGGTTGAGTAGGAAAAAAATAAAACTGTTTTTTGTGATTAAGGTTATCCTAATAAGTATGTAATTTTGGTGATGTGATGAGATGGAGGGAAAATACTTGTTAGAAAGGCTTGTTAAAAGTCAAGGGTGACTTGTTGCAACCAAAATTATTTATGTTGTTTACCCAAAAGGAACTAGTCAACATTGACGAATAATTTATGAAATAAAAATGCGCTTTGAAGGATGAAGAAATTTAGGGTTTGTGTTTGGGTTATTTTATTTTTTGCTGAGAAAAGGACATTTGATGATGGTGAATTTGTATTTGAATCAATTAACCGTTTTCTAAAGGATTTGAATTTCGAGGGAATCAAGTTGCTAAAAAAAGAAAGATAGTTTTATTGGAAAGGAAAGTGGAGAAGTTAAGTAAATTATCAATTATATTGACGACACTGTTCTCGTCGGAGAAAAGTAAATTGTATTTAGGTACTTTTTTAAGTGCTTCTTGACAGCTTTGCTGGTACCTATTTTGATGAGTTTTTTCTTAAGTAATCCCCGGAAGGAAACGTGACCAGATCGATTCATTGCAATTGCGAAAGTTTGGGGAGAAACGTGATCAGATCAGTTCGAATTGATTTATTTTAATCCAGACTTAAGATGGAATTTTATTTTGACTTATGTCGCAATCTGAGAAATACGAGAGAGATGTCAAGTCAACCTTATTGATTAGTATCTTAAGCAAGTTAAGCAAGGGCTGTGTCGCCATTTACCCCGAAATAAATTGCATATTAGACCATTTTTCTTTGGTTTTATACAACCACACTTTTTGTTTGAAGTGGAATGGCTTACTTGATAATTCAGTCTGAGAATTCGTTTTAATTACTTATATAAAAAAACCTAATTTTGTAAAATTTAGGAAATGCGTACGCATAACACTAATTAATTACGTAGTTCAACCAAACAAACATGTTTAACCAACAAATGCAGATGTGGAATGTAATTAAACCAGCATAACAACTTGTTTTACACAGAAAAATAATCTATTACGCATTTTCCAGAGAAAATAGTATTTTATGCTTGTATTTTTTTATGTTTATATTATGTAGACAGGCATGTCAAGTTTTGCTTGACTGGTTTATTAGTTTCTCTCACCAAACATGATAGAAAATTGAGTTGACGGGTGAACCGAAACAATTTTTTTTATCATGGTAGAAAAAAATATATGCATGCATCGCGTGAGATGCTCTTATTGTGTAAGTAAAGTATACATTTAAAAAAATACTATATAAGTTTTTTTCTGTTTTAGACAGACAAGATGGAATGGAAGACTTTATCTGTCGTGTATCGTGTCCAAAAAAAAAATTCCTCTCAAAACCACGTACTCGTTTTTTTCTACGCTTAATTTTCTCTTCTATGATGATTAACTACTTTGTTCATTAAAGAAATAAAATTGTAGTGTAGAATAATCCATTATAATGAAAATAGCCGGTATAATCTTTTAAGCAGTTTAGTTTTACAATATTGCAGTGTAAATAGCCGATTCCGATACGATGATGGGAATACGCACACAAAAAAGGGCACTTATACCTCAACACTTGACTGCATACTTAAAATAAGTAGAAGATTGTCAATAAAAGTAGGCGGAAATAGTCAAACACACACCACCACCAAAGCAAGAAATAGAAAAGTAGAGACTAACCCAACCCACTTAAGAAAAAAATAAATAAAACACTTATCATACACGATTAATAAGAGGGTTTTATAAAAAGTAAGGTGTGTATAAATATTATAGAATCACTACATTTTTTTCAAACATTTTGTAATATCTGCCATGAAGTAAGAGCT
>JAQIWN010002461.1:0-15780 GCA_034699025.1 Entomobrya cf. arborea Gr-Col-00668 | reverse complement strand
CTTTACAAAGTGATTAAGCCAGTTTCAAAACTACGCGTTCATGAGATGAAGACTGCTCTTTAAATCGGTCTAAACCCCACTGTGTAATTTATCCTACAATGACCCTTACTGAATACGCATCTTTACAAAGTGAAGTGAGTGAGTGAGTGAGTAAGTCGGTTTCAAAACTACGCGTTCATGAGATGAAGACTGCTGTTTAAACTGCCATTCCTTTCGGAATCATGAGCTGCACCACGTTTGGGATTTACTGTTGCTTCATCGCGTTTCAAGTGGTGTTCACCCTGAGCATGGAGTACCACATGAGGAAGGCGGACCAACTTCTCGATTTGAACCTACCTTCCCCCTCCTGTCATGCGTATGTTTCATGGAGATGTTCCGGTTAGCCAAAAAAAAATACTTTTGAAGTCATTTTGACTTTGGTGTTTTGATGGTCGATCTAATTAGTCGATTTATTTGTATACTCTTTTCATCATGCCAAGTTCCGGGTTGTGATGCTGATCGTGTTTGTTGTGGGCTGCTTCCTTTTCTACACTGCGTTTGCACGTTACGATGAATCTTCCAGGAGGAGAGGTTAGTTGTTTCCAACCCACAGCATAAGTCAACTTATCAGTTATCCTTCCGAAGGCAGTAAAATGATTCGTTGGACGTGAACTGTCATGTTGATATTCCTTACGGCCCACTACTACAATTACTACTATCAACTGCAAGATAAGCTGGCCAAGGTTTCTCTTCGCAAGTCACTCAGCGACTTTCTCAAACACAAGTACACTCTGGAGGATGGACAGAAATGCAAGCGAAGTCGTTAAAATAAAATGGGAAAACGCAACTTTTTAAAAATTTGGAATGGTGGAAACAAAACCAGAAAAGTTTATTTTTTATTCAGTGATCATGATCATCATCATCGTTTTTTATCATTATCATTCGCAGCATAATTTTTTACGACTTTTTTGTGAACAAACATAAATCACAGAAAAATTAAAAGAGTTAATGAATTCAAAATTATTACAATTAAAACTGTTAAATATATTACGCAGCATCAGTGGCGACGGCGGCGGTGATTTGATAATTAATGATAACTTATTGATTTACACATGTTCAGTAGCATTTGATACAAAGCTGTGTTAAAATTACATTACATGTTTTCAGTTTTAAAGCAAATTATGTCATTCATTTAAATCCATTGTCCGTTGCAATTTACAGTTACATAAATTCACTAATTGTTTTTGTGCTAAAATCAAAAGTCTTTTAAAAATTAAAAAAAACACACTTTCCAAAAAATTACAACTCTCAAGTTAATTGGTACAATGTACTAAACTACTTTGCGGAAGCTTGGCATTTTTTTCTCCATTTTCTCTCAGGTATACACAATTTAAGATTAAAATGGATAACGATAAATTGATTTGATAATTACATAATATTTCATAGTTAGTTATGTACATTTCACCAGACAATAAATTATAACTTTTTTAATAGAGATATCGATTATTTTTTTCGAGATGATTATCCATACAATTAGTTGATTGACTGATTGATTCTTGAATTAAAATATTTTTTTTGCGAGAGGAAACTTTTATATTCATTCAATTTCTTTAGCACTTCTTTTCTCTACCAAATTCACAATAGCTTTTTATGGGGAGTTTACTACAAAATACCAATAATAACTGTTAATTAGCTAATTAACTGCCACTGACTTGACTTTGAGTTCAAAAGCGATTTAGTATTTAAGATTACAAATTACAATATAACGTGTGTGTTAATATTAATTACAGAGCAAAAAATTAATGATTGATTGTATAATTTTTTAGTACACCTGAATTTATTCTTGTAAAATCTAAGTTTTATTTTTTAAATCTTATGGCACGGAAATAATTAACTTTTTTTGCTACATACTTTTTTTTTACAATAATCGCACACAGAGACATAGACACTGACAAAAACGAGCCCAGTAAAAGGCATAAAGGCCATTTTCAACTTACATTACAAATTACAACTTTTTTTCTTTTCACCTAACCAGCAACACTTTTCTCAAGCCTTAAGACGAACAATTAGTTAAGCATTTTATATTTTTAACAGTAGTTTTATTATATACACCAATACAATTAGTTAATTTAACTCGTATTTGGTGTGGTGTGCCAGAACCAGCAAATAATGCAATTAGACATTTGATTTTTTAATTAGTTAATTAGCCTAAAAATATATATAGCTTGATCTCCTCATGATAGACATTCTCCTTTATGCATATAGCATAGCTGTACGATACGACACGACATAACAAAGCAATTAAAATTAATCATCATTTCCTTCCCACAATCAAATTACAAATTATGTTTAAACATCCACTTAACTTAAGTGAACAGTAAAATTACATAATACTTTCACTACAATAAAATGGTCTTACAATCAATTTAACTATTATAATGGCAATGTATTAAAATGACAATTGCTACTACATCAGACATTCTTCGAAAAAACAAAACATTTTTTTTTAATTCTGAAACCAATTTTTTTTTGATCTGACTCATCATCACAAAAAAAACCATATCATTTTCTCTTCACATTATATATATATTTTTTAAGTAGCAGCATTAAAACAAGCATAATAGTAATAAACACTGGATATTTACAGATGTCAGCACAGTAGTAGTACTAATATTTCAAGATAATTACAATTAAAAAGTAGACAATTTATTATGCTGGTGTGATCATTTCAATTTGCAGCCGGTGATGCATTTGCATTCGCAGCCGATGTCACTGCCTCCACTTCCTTTTCCTTAAGGTCCAGTTTCTCTTTAAACGCGGCGACGTATCCGGAGCTGTCGGCGGTATCCTTGCGGCCTTCAATGCCACGTCCCTTCCCAGACGAATCGAATCTTTCCTTGTGACTGCCCGTGTATTTGGATGTGTCTGTGAGGCGATCAACGACATTCGAATGGGCTGTCCTGGTAGCAGAGGAAAGACCGGGGGGTCCACAATTTGTCATCTTGTCAAGGAGCTCCTGAGGCTCCACTTTTTTCGACTTGGCCAACTCTTCAACATATTTTTTGAAGTCTTCAAATGTTATCTTTTTGGCTGTCCTGAAATTTTCATTTAAAAAAAAACAAAAAAATTTAAATGAAAAATATTTTAACCCCATTTATTTCAATTGAAACTGCTAATAAACTTACTTGAAAAGTTTTTTGAAGCAAATTGACGTATCTGTGGTGGTGATCTTTTTCCCATCAATGACCTTCGCCTGTTTCATCCACTTGTCGGTATTGGACAAAGTAATGTGCTTGCCATCTTCCTCCTTGTTCCCAAACCTGGCGAACGCCGCAAATTGATCACGAAGTGTTGCGGGCTTCCCGTCCCCACTTCCTCCACCGGCTGAATCTCCCATCTTCAAAAAAAATTATAAAATATTTTTTTTTAAATTCACAACTTTATTCCATAAACCCAACACAAACAAAAAATCATTTGCCCATCTTCCAAATTATATTTTTTATTCCATCTCTCTGCAATTTTTCAATTAATTTCAATCATTTTTATTTCTCTTTTTCATGTGCTCAAAACTAATATTTCATCTTCGCACTTAAAATGACATTTTTAATTATCATTTTTAATTCTTGACAGATGCCAACTGGCTTTATGTACAATGTACACTTTAAACACAACAGAATTTTCACTTTAAATCAAAATATAATCATTAAATGACCATGTACATATTATTTATATTTTAATCAGTGATATCACCAAACCAAACCAAGTTACTTTTTTTACTATCATTATCAATCACGATAAATTATAATCCACGATAATTTTTGTGCATATACTCATGCGTGGGTGTCCAACACACTACTACTTTGTTGTGTTTTACTCGCAACTTAAACTCACCATAAAAAAATTTCTCCACCTCACTCTTGTACTACCACTACGAAATCTCTTAATGTAAGCCAGTCTGCTTACTTTGTTAATTTTTTTAAAAGTTAATTAAAGTTAATTTTTTTTCAATCAAAAATTTAATTGTTTACCATTGTCCAAATGGTTTGGACATAAACAGTTCTTGAATGTACAGGACAGTTACGCCTCGTACACAAGTGGGATGAGAGGCTTGCATGAACTGAATAGGACCACATGAGAAAAATCAGAAACTTGACTAGACTTTTTCTAGACAAAAAAATAATATCTTTCTTTTTCAGAAAAATATCGATCGATCTCGATCTCACTATGACTAACCGTTCTGCTTCCGGTAGATTCTCGCAAACTCACAAAATCTGACTGACTTTGACTTTGATTGGATCATTTACGCCTTTGCAAAGCTGTGCTTCTCGATAAAAAAAAAATATTTTAAATGCCCAACCCAACCAACCAACCAAATTCACAACCCTTTTTCCACCACCACCAAGCAAACCAGCAGCCTTTTAAACTTGTTAAGTTAACCAATATTATTAAAAGTTATGTAAATCCATAAAACCCATTTACTATTCTAGATACCCAGTTATTAACCAAGTGTACCATCCCATTAATAATCCCATATCCATATCTCACACAATTTTACATTTACATTTTTTCCTCCAAAAAATCTCTTTATGCAAATTGTTGTATAATTTTTTTTTGGTAAGTTAATAGGAAAGGATTGATTGATTGATGTAATGTATTTCAGAAATTATTATTATTACTTTTCGTTCCTGATTTGATTTGATTGTTGTGTATTTTTTTTCTCTCTCTAAAAAAGTCGAGACTCGAGAGACAAATGAAAGGATTCTCTTCTCTCACTTAATGAACTGCTTTGTTGTTTTATTTTTTAAATGTTATCTTCTCAAAACACACAACTATAAATAATTTTCCCTGCAGCAGAAATCCTCCTCCACCTAAACCAAATTGACTGATGGGTATAAAAAAATGGTAAAAAGGTGCAAACTAGTCATTAAATCAAATATGAAAAGATAGAGCAGAAAAAAGCAGACGCACCTCTTTCCTCTGAACACTTTACTTTACTGCCTCATTTGGTATGAATTTTAACTTTGCTTTACAATTTACATCTCTCTCACAGTCAGCTTAAAAAAAGGGTTATGTTATGTGTTATGTGCCGTGCCGAAAATATCCATACACTAATTATAACGATGAACATAGAAGCATGATGGCCATACATCAAAAGTGCCAATCTGTACAATTTACTCTTTTCCTCTTATAATTGCAAGTGTGATAATTCTGTTAATTATTATGGACACTGGCTGAGCCTGACACGGAAAAGGTTTCTAATATAAATGCACATACAGACAGAAATGAAAGCGAATTTTTTTTCAAATGGTGAACAAAAGGGATTTTACTAAATCATAATATTAAAATGAATGATGGTGATCATGATCATTATGATAGCATCATCAACATCGGTGTATTTTTTTTATCTGAATGAAAATGGCATAATAATATGTAAGTATGCAGTGATGGTTTGGCACACACGTTTTCAATGTCACATTATTATGCACAAAACACTTGAATTTCGTCATCGTCATAATATTTGCAATTTTCAATGGGCTACGATGAAAATTTGTACTGACTACCGACCAAACCGTGCGTGGAAAATTTACTGCATAGCATAATTTCTAGTTTACTTTGTCTACTGACTTGACTTGACTTGAAAAATGCAGCTAAACCAAAACACGGTTTAATTTTTGTCCAAGGTTGGTGGATGGTAGCGAAACTAGTAAAGTTGGAGATGGTGCCCCCGAGTAGAATTATAATGACTACATGTCAACATGATCATCAACATTGAACATGATGTGATGTGGCAGTAGTAGCAAAATGCAATCAGGAATGAGATCATGACGAAAACAAAACAATACTTTTAAACAAATCAGCATGAACGCTCTTGTAATCTGTAAAGTAAAAACACACAAGTTTGTAAACAAGCTGTGATGTGAATGTGATGTGATCTGTGTGTGTGTTGTAATTGTAATGAAGAATGACGAGGAATGAGGTAGTATTTTAAAAGTGATGATAATTTGTGCAAATAAAGTAAGCATTTTAGGTGATTTTTTTTCTCCATATATTTTTTTATGTGTTAACCCAGCAGGTGTAAGGCTATAAAATAGTGGTGTAGTTGTAGCAGTGTAAAAAGTAGTAACTTATTTTAATGGCTTGTCAGAGAGGAGAGGAGAGAGCATGTTTTAAATAGGGAAGATGTGGAATGGGCGGGCGGAGTCGGTAAAAATGATGAAAATTACGTCAGTATTTTTTAAGCAGAGTTTTAAATGGTTTACTGTGAACTATCCTTTTAAAAGTTGCAATATGCAAAGCATTTAAAATCAAGAGAGTTGAGATTGAGATGTGTGAGATACAGGTGAGCACAAAGATATGAATATTTTGTCAAAATTTCTTAACTGTCTCATATTGCCCAAAAATTACTTAAGTTGGTTTACAGTTCACACGCTTATTCCTAACAAGTTTACTTACTTAATACTCTAGTGAACTGGAGAACCTACTATAAAAAGTTTTATCGATACTCGATAGTTTTTTTATTTTATTTTTCGATGAAGTACACGAGAAAAAGAGGAAGAGAAGTGCTATCTCTTTATTTTCAGTCAATAGAGATAAAAAATGAGAGTAAAAAGACGTGTGGTGGTGTATCCACTTCATTTCCACCACCACCCAGCCAAACAAACAATCCAATTCACTTGACATGGCAGGAAATCTATTTATTTGTCAAAATCTTGTCAGTTACATAACATCTCTATTTTATTTTTGGGAGATAAGCGGTAATGGTAATACCCTGTACCCGTTACGAGAAGATTGTTCATCATCGAATATTATGATGGACGACAGATTGGCACTTGACAGACAAAGAAAGAGCACAAACAATGCAATAAGCATTCAAACTAAGACAGAATGTTACTAGTGAGAAAGGTTAGTCGGGTGCGATGAAAATTCGAACGGCATTAAACCTTAAAACACAGTCTTCATTCACAGAGATTACGTTGACGCTAATTCTTCAAAATTACTATTTTTAAATTCAGATCTTTATACCTTGTAGTTTTTACCAAATTTCACCTTGCGCCAGGTCATATTCAATATTATTTATAAAAAGCCTTAAAATAGAATAGGCCAAGTAATTGCTCTCTGACACTAGTAAAAACGGATGTGATAATGCCATGTCATGTGAATAGCGATGCGATATATGACAGCACCACCGGAGGTGTAGCGGAAGAAAACGGGCTACACAGCTTTAACGATATAATGATGAGTCATGATCCAACTCTCTCTCCTTTTACTCTTCTGAAGGAAACTTGGAGTAAACTTTGTTGAAGGAAGTATGCTGGACTGGAAACATTCCGAAATGGAAACTTGGGCTTCCAACTTTCTCGCCTAACAACAGCACACTTTCCTCCACAGAGCGCAGCGATGTAAGAAGGAGAGATAGAAAAGAAAGATGAATCATCCCGCATTTCACTGGATGACTCATCCAATAAAAAATACATTCTTTTTCTTTCACAAATCGAAAAATAAAAATTTACGATCGATGGAGCCCCAACTAACTCACCCAATTCCATCACATCTTCATCTTATATCCTCTTCCCCCATCATAAATTTTTACCTGCATTTTAAAAACTCAGCAAAAAGAAAGGTTGCCAAATAACCTAAAAAAATATTTTCATGTCCTACAAAAATCCTACCTTCAAAAAATCTTCAGTTTAGCAAAATGGCTCATTACAATCCTCTGGGATGCATTTTTTTTTTCTGGACCCGACCAGGTCAAAGTGAAATGTCACTCTATTTATTATGCCAAGCAAAAAAAAGAACACACTCCTTCCATTACATAAGTTTATCAAGTCAAGTCGCAAACGTACACAAAGTAGGTAACCCCACATTCCTGTTGACTATTTACCCAAACAAAAAGAAAGCCCAAAAGCATTTAAGCAGCCAACAACCATAAAAAATCCTCCTAACCAAATGTGAGGACAAGCCATAATATATATTTTTTTGTGCGAAAGACAGATCGATATTTTTTGCTTACAGCCATACATTATTAGGTGGTATTGGAGTAGTGGACTTGGACTGGTGCTATACTAATACTGGCTTGGTTTGGTTTAATAGCCCATCTTACAAGTAAAAGTATCCAGCCTACCTATTTTCCTTCTATAATAACCCATTATACATTATAAATGCTGGCCTGGACTGGCCAATATTTCCACAGTCCAGTGAGTGGAAAAGTTTAACTTTGCAAAAAAAATTCCCATCTCTTCAAACTAAACTTTGTTGAAATTGCGCCGTGCCACTTTTTTTGTCAAGTAACCTAATAGTGAACTGAGCTGAGTGTGAGTATGACTGTGACTGTACTTCACATTTTCCACTTGAGATAAAATGTCACTGTCCCACAGTACTCAGCACTCAGCACAACAACTGCTTTTAATAAAGCCACTTTGGTATTCAAGTGAAAGCTGCATTGAGTAGAAAGCGGATAAATACTTTTTTGTATGCAGAACAATTCGGTTCGGACAGAGAAAGTCTGTGTCTGTGAGTAATGCTATTTTACTACGGACCAGGCACATGGGTGTACTCTATACTCTAAGCTGCTTTCTAATGGGTCGTTGCTTTGTTTTTATTTATGCATTATTTGGACGAGTTCTCTGGCGTGTTATTGCGTTGCTGTTCTGTTGTGTATGCTTCTGCTAACCTATTTTTATTTTCTTAATAAAGGGGACAGCTTGGTCATATCACGTGCATATTTTTTATCCATTAGAAAAAAAAAATCATTAATTTTCTTTCTTAAACAATATGGATGTTAGTCTGGAAGGTGTAGAGAGAAAAGAAATAAAACACGTAGCTTTTTTTTTGTTTAGTCTGCTTATTTTAATGGAAAACCTACAGTTTTGAATTGAAGAGCTCTTAAGCACCACACTTCAATAATCAACAATGAAGGTGTTCTCTCTGACTGTGTGTCTGAGTCTGAACTGAATTGAATGAGAAGAAAAGAAAAAAGCGAAAGAAATGTGAAATGACTGATTATCTTGAAAGAAAAGAAGCCATTTTTTTCGTCTTAAGAATATGAACATCAATCTATACATCATCATAGCATCGCTCGCTATTGAATGGATTTGACAGTACACTTATCTTTCTTTTTATGCTTTGCAACCAAATCACAATCAAACTATCAAACTAACAACCAATTTCCTTCCTTCTACCAAAGGAAATAAAGGAAAGTAGACAGTTTTCCTTTTGGTTATGCTTTTAGAATAGAGGAATGGATTGGTAAATGCGTAAAGAGTTTATTTTTTTCCCCATTTCCACCTCCACCACTTGAAAAAAAAAGAGAAAAAATCAGAACTATTTTTTATACTTTTCCAAAACCAATACTACCATCTGGCACATGGCACAAGTCAAGTCACAAAACTGACAAGAAAAGAAACCAAACCACAGACAAACTTATACGAGCACACCTACCACACCAGTACATCTGCCAGTTTGACTAAATGAATAAAAAATGAGTTTTTGCCCATCGATCGACAAAAAAAATACGCTATAAAGCATATAACATCAATGTTCTCTGTGTTTGATTGTGTGTGAACTGTGAAGTTGAAGTAAATAAAGTAAACTTTTTCCAAAATATCTAAATGCACATGTGCTTTTTTATGATGAGATGAGTATATTAAAATATTCATATGCCTACTACACATGCCTAAATAAACTTCATTTAAAATTCATTGCATATTGCACGCGGCGCTTTCCCTTCTTTTTTTATCTAAGCTGAGCAGAAAAACCAGCCGAAGCAAAACCCACAGCAATTTTGGAAATTGTTTTCAAGTGACTTGAAATGGGACATGCGACGCGATGCAACACTTAGCAATCGTAATAATAACCCAACAAGATCTATCATTTCTCTACTAAAACCAAAATTAAATCACAAAATTAAATTGCAAGTGGCATTCACTGCACTGCATGAGATTTCCTATCGTTTGCCAAAATTTCTTAACAAAATCTTAATTGAATTACAAATACCTACTTTGCAATTTTTTTTAACAAGGACAAAAAAAACCAACAAGTCCAACAATTTTTCCAAGAAAATAAAATGGTACCTGAGTAAGACTAATGACACGTTAACATGAACATAAAGAAACACTTTTACTGCATGTCTCTCTCTTCTCTGTAATTCAATATTGATCATTAAGTCATATCCATAATCATAATAAAAAGGTGCGGCTAACACACAACATAAACATAAAATGAAATGTACATTACAGATTGCTGATAAAAACGCAATTCCCATAAAATCAGCATAAATAAACATACATTCTACAAACTACAAGAAAAAAAAAGATGAGATAAAGATAACAAGACTATACATAAATGTTAGAAAAAGATTATATGCTTTGATGATAATCGGTTCTTTTTTCTTGGTCTTGTCGGGACGAAACGGAGGAGCGCACTGAAATATATTTCCCAACATGGCATATTATAACAGAACAAAAATAATACCTACAATTTATTTTCATTTTTTTCTTAAAACAACAGAACAACCTACATTTTTTGTGAGCCCAAGCCAGACCAGAGAGACATAAGCATATACACTGATCTGATCTGATGCAACATGCAACCATTAACAATCCTTTTTATAATTTTTACCAAAAATAGCAACACTTCAATCAAAAAAGTATTCAGTCGAGTTACGTTACGTGTAAAACTTGTAAATATGAACTGAAATATAGTAATTTTAAAATCACTCAAGTGATTAGCCAGCCATCATTTTGAAAAAAAAACTCACTTTTTTTAGCGCACAGCTCAGATTTTACACCTACTTGCAATAGATCATATTTAGTGTGCTAGTTTTTTACTGCAATGCACTGCATTTTGCACTGACATGAAATAATACGAGATGAAGGGCCTTGCCTTGCCTGCTGCGCTTAGGCCCTACTAGCACCATTCCCTAAATATTATCATTTTAAAATCTAATAGCCCTATTAATTTTTAATTGCTATTTTCTACTATTGTAATGTAATAATATTAAATTAATTAATTAAGTGACAAGAGAAGAGAGAAGGAATACGTACCGTAAGGGCACTCCTGCTAACTTTCGCTCCCACAGATCTGGATGTCCTTGGCGTGGATGGATTGGAGTGAAGTAAACTGTTGTTGTTGCTGTGATTTGAATTGTTATTATTGGCAGATGACGGAGATGACACCCCCTTCAACGCGGAACTTGCCGTTGGTCGATACAAACTGGATGAGGGTCTAGACGACGATGCTGAGGAGAGCCTTGGTGTTGATCTGCTTGCAGAAGCACGAGTTGTAGCACTGCCACCACTGCCGTTTCCTCCTCCTGATGATGATGTATCTGCGAAATAAAGAGAAAAAAAGAAGAGCAAGCAGCAAAGCAAGCGTTAATATTTTGTTTTGCTGGTAAGCTCTCTGGGAGTATTTTGGAGGGGCGGTGTGTGTGTGTTGATATACCAGCTTGCCTACTGCGAGACGTTGGAGTTCGGGCAGACTTCGGTGGAAGGGAAGAAGAGTTGGTGGGGAGACCGTTACTAGTTCCTCCAGAAGCTGTCGCTGGTGACGCTCTCGGTTTAGAAGAGGTTGCTGTAGATGGTCTCTGTTTTTTAGTGGGACTTCCACTTCCACCACTTGGAATTGTCAAGGGACTGGCTCCCGTTGCAGTGCCTGGTCTGCCGCCTTGGGGCTTATTAGATTTGGGGATAGAAGATGGCGAGGATTTTCCTCCACTTAAACGGTTATTCTTAGAGTTTTTCAGGGCCTCTGTTGAAGAATTACTTATGTTTGAATCAGGTCCACTTGAATTATAGTCCAGAGCAGAGCTGGGTTGCTTTGGTCCACATAAGCCTGCATTTTCAATGGCTTCCATGATTTTCTTCACGTCTTCACCGATTTCCTCCTTTTTCCCCCCACCATTTGAAACTTGACTACCACCACCACTAGGAATTGGGGGCTTCTTGTCGACCACCACCGGTACCACCCCCTTTTCTTTTTCACTTTCCACCTTGTTATTCTGCTGATTATCCGCTGATGCAATGTAAATGGGTTTGCTCATATCCTGCTGAGCGTTAGAGATTACACCCTTAGGTCCTCCAATTATCGCTGATTTTTCATCAACTTTGTTTGCAGCAGGGGGCTTGGCGTCAGCATCTCCACCAGGTCCAGGTGGAGCAGGGGGTCGGGGAGATTGGGTTCCTCCGCTGGGAATGGGAGCTGCAACTGGTGCTGGCGACTCCATTTTTTTGCCTATTAAAAACAAAAACCAAAATGAATTAATTTCAAATCATCACCTATCATTTAAATCATCAAGATTTTAAATACAAATTACCTATTGTAGTAGAAGAATTGGTCACAGTTGAGGTAACACTACTACCAATGCCGGTTACCGAAGATGCTGCTGGTTTCTTCTCTTTATCTTGAATAGTGACTGGTGCAGGTGGTCCTGCTGCTGCAGTTGAAGCAGATGAATTAATTTTTGTTGAAGTTACAGACGAAGAGGAAGAATCCTTCTGAATCTGATTCCCCGGTAACGATTGTTGTTGTTGTGGGGGTGTAGGCTTCTTCTCTGCTGCTGCTGCTGGTGATGATAAAACTTCACTTTGATTTTGATTCTTCTGATTTTTTTGAATGACTGGCGTTGGCGTTGTTGATGAAGGTGCTGCTGCTGATTGCTTTACGTTTACAACAGGTGTGCTGTTGTTGTTATTGTTATTCGATGAAGAAGGTGGAACAGCGTCTGAAAAAAAGCCAATAAACAATAAAAAATTAAAAACCTCTCATTTTATACAGTGCACACTACCACAATGAATGTATATAAACTTTAATGCATACGCATTTCAACATTTTTAAACGTAACATGCAATTAAAATTACACTACGATCATCATGATAATCATGATAATGCCTTGCTGAAGACGAGCAGAGAGGCTGCGAAATACTTCTATAAATAATTCAACAATGCGAAATGTTAAACAATAGGTAGTATATCAGCTTATTACATGGACGCCCCCACACAACTTTCAAAATGCTCACACACCGACCGAAGATACCACACCAGACTCACAATTACCAGTGCACTACCACCGCACCGGCTCAGGTAAAAATTAGAAAAAGATGAGAGTGGTGGTTGGTTTTAAACAGTGCAATGAGCAGGTGTGATGATGTTGATCATGTAGGTAGAATTCTTTCAGTTTTAATTAAATTTGCAACACTAAAAACCAAATCATGTCAGTAAGAGTTAACGACCTATATCATCTGAACCTGCGCATTGCACTGCAAAATGACTGTGTACCGCACTCCCTACAAAATAATATAAATGCATTTTTTTTCTCAATCTTAAACTCGCTTACCACCACACCACCGATACCCTACAAAATTGAAAAATGAGTTTCATGAAACTGACTTTGAAATATGAGCACTTTAACTGCTCTCTGTTTATATTTTAATCTAGTAAGCTTTGTAAAAACATACCTGACCAAAAAATAAAATGGTAAAACCATTCATTCAGGAAATTAGTTTGCACACTTTTAAAAACCAGTAAAAACACTCGTTAAATATTATGGTAATGAGAAGTTAATTACTGAAATGTAAATTAGACGGGTAGTAAAGTAAACACACTTAACATTTCTCAACGACACATCTGATAGCAACCCTTGCGAAACCTACATACAACATAATTGTAACTTTATGTGGGAAATGTAAAACTGGCGTTGATATTTAAAAATTGACTAAAAATTTAAAATTAGTATAAATATTTTAATGGAATTACTTTGATTAGTGTTATTGACAGAACTGTTTTGAGACGACTGCGATGATGGTGGTAATGTCGGTGGCGGCGGATGCTTTTGCGTGGGAGGTGGAGTAGCTGCTGGTGTAGGTGGTAAAATGGTGACTGGAGGAGGCGGCTGCTTCATAATAACAGTGGATCCGTTCATTGTTAAATCTGAGGGTGGGGGTTTAGACGTTACAACTGGAGGTGGTACACTTTTTCCTCCAATGGCGGTAGGGGGTGCTGTTGATGATGATGATGGAGGCGTTGAGGTGATTCCTCCAGAGGTGGTGGTGGAGGGTTTTGAATTGATAGGTGAAGTCACAGTTTTATTTGCAGTTGTTGACGTTACGCTGGCCTGGGCTGGAGATGGTTTTGGAGGATGCTGAATGGGAGTAGCTGTTGGAGTAGCTGCTTTTACTCCAGAAGATGTTGGAGGTGAAATTGGAGGAACCTGTAACTCACAAACAAGTAAACACACAATAAAAAAAACAGGAACTGTTGAACCACAAGCACAATGGTGAATTCTCAAACAGAAATGCAAAATGAATTTAGAAAGCATTTTGGTTAGAATTTTTTGAAGAAAAAAAAATATGTAAATTAGTTAATTAACTGAACTGTATTTTTTTTTTTTGCAGTTGTAGTGCATCAGCATCACACTTTCATTTTCATTGAATCAATCTCCAATCAATCAAGTGTGTTTTTCATTCGCATTCAAAACAGCAAGTCAATCAAATTCAAATGGTAGCAATGCAAAAAAAAACATGAAAATCGAAAAAGGTCAGTCAAGTCAGCATTCAGCAAGCAGAGGTGTAAAAACACTTGCTTTTTGCTTTTTTTTACAGTAAACAAAGCAATGCAAGAGAAGCAAAGCAGCCTTTGTCAAAATTGATCTACTCGAGTCTGATCTGGGGCAAGGCAAGATGCGATACATTCATATAACCTGTTCTTTTACTCGAATGTCGATCACGCAACGCACTAAAATTAGGCAAATGAATAGTTATCCTTTAGAAAACGTAAAACGGCAAAAAAAGCAAAAACGTGAAAGCGAAAAAAAATGCAAATTATTTGTAAAAAAAAAAAAAAGTAGGTGGGAAGGCGCTAATTTCGAAATTATATAAAATTTTACTGTGTGTCGGCAGTGCAATAGCCGTTGGCGCTATCAGTAATGCAACATAAGTCGTAATTGAAATGACACTGAAAAAAATTAATTTTTTAAATGAAAGTGAGTATATAACCTTAATTTAATTAATTTTAACTAATTAACTTACATTACTCGTCGTTTGCTTCTGTTGTGCCGTTGAGAGAGGTGCAGTGATAATTGACGTTGCAGATGCAGTGGAGGTGCCGCTGGGGGCGCTAGTATTACCAACAACTTTATTAACGGCGGAGGTGACTCCCATTACTGGGTTGCCAGTCACTGGAGGAGGGACCTTAGTACTAGCCATTGTTTGAGGTGGCACCGCTGCTGCTGGGGACTTTGTAGTAGTAGCGTTCATTGTTGTAGTTGTAACCGTAATTTAATTATTTTTTAAAAAATAAACTGTTCTACATTTAAAAACAGTCACTTGTTCAAATTGACACAGACATACACTCTCCACTTAACTTTGAGGCTACCAACCAAACAGACAACCAATTATATTGTATTTTAGAACTACAAAAGTGAAGGTGACGTGACGAGTGACGGACGACGTGACGCAGGCAGGTAAGAAAAATAATCAATACAAAATAGTAGTGCACAAGATAAAGAAATATAATAGGATATTACGTATTTAAGTGAAATTTTAATGTTACCTTTTTACCTCTTTCTTCTTTTCATACAAAACTGTGCAAAATGCATACAGTCAATAAAAAAACCGACATGGACATGATGACACACTCATACAAAACTATATACTTTCAACTTAAATTACGCAATATACCTTAACTCCAACTCTGCAACTTATATTCTAGACTCAACCATCCATCGGTTCAAAATATTTGAAGGATGGTTTGTTAAAGCAACAACGGCAACAGCCGAAAGACCCAAACTACAATGCTTACGATATA
>JAQIWN010002460.1:0-15785 GCA_034699025.1 Entomobrya cf. arborea Gr-Col-00668 | reverse complement strand
GTGTTTGTTTATTAGATATTTGCTTTTACTGTTTAAGTTCGCTACAAAAACACATCAGTGAGTAAATAAATCACACAAAAAATGTTTTAGAACGGCTTCCAAAAACATTGGTATGTAAATAATGGAATATATTTGTGTATTTGGGAAAATATTTGTTAAACCAGAAAATACTTGATTGGAACATTTCACAAAACATCGCTTTGAGCAAACTAAACTGTCAGATTATAGAAATGTTTACCATTTATTAACATAACTTAAGTCGACAACTTCTTGAAATCATCAAAATGTAAATGCTTATTTGGATTTAAACCTATTACATACAGCTCACATAAACCAAAGAAAATACGTTTTCACAAGAAGTGTTGTTTTTAAATATTTAACTCCAAATTATGACAATTTACCGAATATTGGTCGGTAAAAATTTCAAATTTATGTTTCGACAACAGGTTATGTATTATTTCTTGTAATAAAGTTTTGTCAACATTCGAATAAACTAAAACTTTCAGATATTTTTATGTTTTGAGTTGCTTTTCGTTTCATTAACACAAGCTTTTTCTTATCAGCTCAAAGGGATATGTCGTCATATACACTATTAATTACTATTAGTTTCACTTCTTACATCAAATACGTCATCAGGATAAGAAAATTTGGTCTTTTACGTAAACATACAAATAAGAAATTTGATTACTTTATATCAAACCATATATCCAAACGAATAAACATGTACAAGAAGCATAATTTTGTAGATATAAGAGTTAAGGAAATTGGTAAATCAGATTATCTGTTTTATTTGTGTCATGCCACAAGCCGTCTTACAATTTTGATTTAAAAAACTTTATTTCCACGAGGCAGAACCAGTTATTTAATAAAGACAGGCCACGTTTATACTCAACGATCAAGCACATGTCAACATTGCTTAGACATACGTGCGTAGGATTCTGTATAAATTTGGATTGCAGAACACTACAAAATAAAGTGGCTAGTTCACCCTAACTGTCAATTAAACTACTTCTAATCTTCCTATACCGTGTTTAAATTTTGATGGTTCTGGTTTATACATGACTTTTGGATAGGAAATCAGCCCATTTAGATTCAAAACAATTTCCGTAATCATTTTTTAAAGACCAAGAGTAAAGAAAAGCATAGTTTTTGACCATTTTCGTTACAGAACTATGAAGTTTTGCAATTGAGATGCTTGAAAAAATTTCAAGTCGCCATATTTTCTATTGAAACAAAATATTACATATTTAATCTCATGCAAGTTGTGAAAATTAAACTGAGCCAACAATTTTTAAAAAAAATATAAAATCAGTAAGCAAAAGATAGTTTTAAATTTCCAACGCAACCAACGAAAAATCAGAAGCAAGGTTTTAATTTAATTTTCACAGTGACGTTTGAAATATTATTGCTTTTGTAAGAATTTACGATTTCTCCAAAACATATCTGATTAAAATTATTTTCTTTTCTTGTTTCTAAACATATACTTAAACGTACAAGGGCTTTTGTCATTTGCTTACAAACCAGTCTCAACTTTTCACCTCGATATGATTTTTGAAGTGATAAATTGAACAAAACATGTGTAATAAAATCTATTTTCGTTACTATTTTCTTAGAAAATATAACATTATTTTCAATACTTGTTTTCCTTGAAAAGGTTGACCTTTACTTGGAATTTGAAAAAATATTCCACTTTATTTATTTGTTGAAGCTCAACATTTACACACTCCAAAACAAAGTTTGAAAAATTGTAGTGCCCCAAATTACGCAAAAATACATTTGTCACTGCAGTTACTACAAAAATAAATTTTTACTCATACTGATATACATATTATAAAACATATTGCTCAGTTAATCATGTTGCTTTCTGAAAATATTAAGTGTTTTCTTCTCCTCAGCTACGTTTCGCGTAAACTTAACTTTCTCGACTTAAAATGGGATCCAAAAACAAACCAATTTCTAAAAAGCAAAGAGAACACGAAAGCAACTGCAAGGTTTACCATTCGATTAAATTTAGTTTTAGGACTTATTACTATATTGCAGTGCTTTATATACTTTAGCCACAAAATGTCATGCATTCTCTACCGCAACTTCTTTTGTCCGGGTTTGTAATGGCTGACTCAATAGGTTCACCGATGCTTTTAAGAAGATTTTACAAGCACGGGTGCACACATCGTATTTTTATGAATGGGTTATTACAATTTAACACAAAATTCTGTACAAATCATAAGTCAACTAACTTACAAAATTGGAAATCTAAAAACGATTTGACAAAATTGAATGTTGTGATCGCTTATGCGATTGTACCAAGCATTATTATAATGGGTTTAACATTTGTATACATATTTCATTGGTTTAGTCCCTGCAAACCTTCACTTGCTGGATATTTTCTTTTAAATGAATGTTGGAAATCGTGTTTAAAATATTCTTCTATTGAGCAAATAATATTTTTGTTGGTAAAACTTTTTATATTTATCCTTAACCATTGTTTTTGGATAGTAAGTTTATATTCCGGGGCGTATGCTGTAGCTGGTATGCAAATTTTGGCCACAATGAGTTTCTGTAACTGTTTGAAAATTTTTGAGCAACGATTTAGATCAGATGTGATCTCAAAACATTCAGATAATTATTATAACACTGGGCTTATCTATCGAACCATACAGGTTTTGAATAATTTGTCAGATGAAATAAGTAGTGAACGTATTATGACTACCATAATTTTTGGTGGAATTTCTGGTGGGTCTCTTGGTAGTGCAGCAGTTATCCGTTTACCTTGGACAAAGGGGACTTTGTTTTGGATTGGATGCTTTGGAATACTCGCCACTAACTGTTTACTGATTCTTTTAATTGTTTTTGGAGGACTGGCGCGAATATATTGGGAGTCAAAAACGTTGTTAAATAACATACAAAAACTGAGAGTATTTCAAGGTATTTATATTAGTAAAGATATTAAATGGGTGAAAAGATTTTACAGAAGTTGTACTCCTATAAAATGTAAATTTGGCGAGATAAATTTTATGGACAGGCATACACCTTTGACATGTATTGATTTTTCGAATGCAGTAACGGTAAACATTTTGCTTCTAGGCTAGTTTTGTAACTTCAAAAATTACAACTAACTATGCTTATCCGATCACTCCAATAATTGTAACTGCGGAACTAAGTGTTGAACCTAAATATTTTTAAACCCCATTGTCGTACCTGGGGCTCTTTACAAACAACAAAGCTAAATTCTTCAACTACTCAAGTATAAAGTAATTTAATTTAATCCTAAAGTAGCATTTAATGGCCTTTATGAATGGTTTGTTGGTGCAGGTTTTGTATGCATCAGACACATGTTTTATAAATGTAAATCTTTTCTATTCTGTAAATTAAATTTAAAGTGATTAATTCGTACCACAAATTGTTAATGACACAGAACAATAACAGTTTATGTATTTTTCCATTAATGTTAAATACGTAAGTAATGTAATTTAATTGTTTAATGTTTTTGCTTCAGTAATGTTAACATGAATAATATAATATGTCCAGTCAGCAATAAATAAATGTAATAATTACATGTTACACAAAACGTCCAATGATTTTACAACAGAAGCAAAATAAACATGTAATAGAAGTTTTTATGAAGTTGTTATCAGATTTTGAATTTTATAGCAAAAATTGATAAAATCGAATGAGATCAAAGTTTCCTCTTACTTTGCTTTGCTAAAAATAACATCGTAAGCGTTATTTATGCAACTTTGCCATTCCTCATACTAGTGTTACTTATACACAAGAAACCCAGTTTTGAAGACCATAGGATCTGCAAAACATAAAAATGATCTTGCCAGATCGTAGTCATTTAGGTGTATTTCTAAATTAAATATTTTAGACTTGTCAACAAAATTAGTGACGTCAAACCTGAACTTAAATTCAATAACATGTCTAGTGACATTAAGTCAACATTTAAAAACACTATTGATTGGCATTAACATTATTTGCGTTTAAACACACTACATTTTATAAAACGCTATAAGCATGACAACAATTTGTTCGCCAACTTTACAGATGATAAAAAACAGAATAAGGTCAACCCATTGGAAATAAACAACTATTTTTTATATATTAACGATTAACTAACAAATTATAAGTGTAGAAAACTTATGTACTTTTATTAGGCAAACTGTTTGCTTTATTTTTATAGTTTGATTTCTTGGTGAAATATTCATCAAAATTATCATATAATCAAATGTTAATTTTATGTTACATTGTTTTTTGATATTCAACTTTATTTATTCTAGCAGAGCTCAACAGTGACAGAAAAACTAACCTCTTGCATTAAAATGCAGTTCAAAACTACAGTACATCAAATACCCCAGAACACCAAATTACATATTCGATTGCGAAAAAATCAGAAATATATTTTAGAAGTCATATTTTATAAAAGTATCATAATGCCACAATACTAGTTATCAACATTACATGATTTAAAAAACAGAATTTACGTGCTTAGAAAGTTTGCTAAGCTCAACCAGTTTTATGGATTATTTTTAAATTTAGGACGTGAAAAACAAGAAAATAGTTCACAAACATCAATTGGAATTTTCTAAGATACGCCAGTTGTCAAATACTTAAGATAATAATGCTAGACTACGTCAAATAAATATGTTACGATCGCTTTATCCAAGTTTACACGGTTTTGCTATGAAACAAACTTTGAAATTGATAGTAGGAAACGCAAATATTATGTTTAACGAGGGGTTTGTGACAAACAAGGATTTTCAAGAAACAAATATGTATAAATTTAACAATTTATTTCCCCTTAAAACATCCTTTTCCAATGTAAAATCTTGTTAGAGATCGTAACTTATGGTTTTGTATCCTGGTTGTCATTTAGTAAAAACTGTTTTGAATGACGACTTTTATCAACAACTTAAATATTTATGTTTGTTCCATTTTAAACTTCCTTATCAAAACATACGTACAAATATTATGTATGAAACAACATTTAATTTACAATCTTATTGGTTTGTAGTTTCAAAACACATACTTACACCTACACACGCTTTTTAGCATTTTCTCCCATACCTTTCTGAAGAAATCCACTCAATAGGAGTTAAAAATATTAAATCAAACAAAGCCAATCCAGCAAAATTACTGTTTTTGAACCATTTACAAACAAGATAAAATTCAAATGGTTGGATTTCTCGAATAGATTTAACTTTATAGACAGAGGTCGTTGGATTTACAGTTTTATTTCATTAGCTGAAGCTCTTAAAGCTTAGATAAAGTTTCAGGAATTAAAACATAATACAAAGAGAATTTACAGCAATAAAGCAAAAACATATATACAAAACACATTAAAACGATTTTTTCCGGGTTAGTCATGCTGCTCTCTGAAAACATAAATTGTTTTCTTCTCGTCAGTTACCTTCTACGAAAACTTAACATTTTACAAATAAAATGGGAATCAAAATCAGGACAATTTCTAAAAAGCGAAAATAATACCAAAATAATAACATCCGCAAAATTCACTATTCTTCTTAACTTACTGATAGGGATTATAATAATAATTCAATGTTCTTCCTTTTTAGCAAAACAAAATTTTACAAGTTCATTACCGCAACTTTTGTTGTCCGGGTTATCCTTAGTTAACTCATTAGGTTCACCGATGCTTTTGCGAGGTTTTTCTGAGCATAGGAACACTCAAGGTGTTTTTCTTAACGGATTATTACAATTTAGTCAAAGATACAGCAAAAATCTTAAACTTACATGTTTCCAAAGCTTCAAGTCCAAAAACAGTTTAACAAAACTGAATCTTATAATGGCTTATGCACTTATGCCAAGTATAATAATAATTTCTTTAACATTTGTCTACGGATTTCATTGGTTTGGTCCCTGCAAACCTTCACTTGCTGGATATTTTATTTTAAGGGAATGTTGGGAATCGACTTCCGAATACTCCTTGCTCGACAACTTATTATTTTTATTGATAAAACTTTTTGTATTTCTTATTAATCATTGGTATTGGACAATAACTACAGTTTGTGGCGCACATGTTGTAACTGGTATGCAAATTTTGGCTACGATGAGCTTCTTCGACTGCTTGGAAATTTTTAAAGGTAGATTTGAACTGGAAATATTAGGAAAACAATCAGATAAATATTTTAGTACTGCATTTATTTATCGGAATATACAAGTTCTAAATACTTTGTCAAATGAAACAAGCAAAGGATTTGTTATGACATGCATGATTTTTGGTGGAATTGTTGGCGGATCTCTTGGTAGTGCAGCAGTTATTCGATTACCTTGGACGAATGAGTCATTATTTTGGATTGGATGCTTTGGTGTGATCGGAATTAATTGTTGGCTGATTCTTTTAATCGTTTTTGGGAGACTTGCAGGAATTTATTGGGAATCGAAATTGCTATTGGATAAAATCACAAGCTTGAGGGGCTTTAGTGGTATTTACGTCAGTAAGGATATTAGGTGGATGAAAAGATTTTACAAAAGTTGTACTCCTGTGAAATGCAAATTTGGTGATATAAACTTTGTGGATAGGCACACGCCTTTAACATTTATTGATTTTTCTAATTCGTTAACAGTAAACATTTTGCTTTTGGGCTAGAGTTACGCTAAGCAAATACATAAACTAGTATATTTATCACCTGTTATTATTAGAAGTACCACCAATAATATTTGTAATGTTTTAATAGCTGGTGCACTAAATAAAAATTATATTAATACATTCAATTTTAATGGTGAATTTTGGCTCGATTTTGAGTGTCTTGTCAAACATTATTCATAACTTCTCAATTGATTGACATTTGTATTCTGTATTTTGTAAAAAGTCTTTGAATATCACTATTCAATTTCAGTGACATGATTTGAATTGATGGCAAAAGTTAGGTAAAAAACTACTGCTGAGTTGGATCAAATACGTTATGAATTTTAAAACATAGGGCACTTGAGTTATACTTGTGCAAATTTAATGTTGTGCCAGCAATGATTTTATATACAAATTGAAAACACAACACTATCACATATATTTATTTTAACACATTAAAATAAATGTCGTCTGGGTCTTCCTTAATTTAAAAAATAGCCCACATCTATTAGTGTTCGGTTAAGCATATTTAAGTTTTCTTTGGAAAACTTTTTTACCTTATGAAAACCATTTTACAACTGGGTTGGCCAATTTTCATTTCAATTGGTTAATTTTTGGGACCTTTAAATACAGTTACATAAAATAAATATAATTTGATTAACATAGATCCAGAATAACACAGTTTTACAAAGAATTTTTAGGAAGCGAAAATTTGGATTCCAATTTTTTATTGAATAATTCGTAAATAAAAATCATTTTTAAGAAACTCAAATGGATAATTTGGACAAAATATTCATCCTTTTAAGCTCTTATTCACTATTTATATACAAGTGTGTTGAATTTTTAAAAGAAGTAAGTTTTCCTATAAAAACATGCGTACAAATATTAACAATGACTTGTATCAGAGCAAGAAATCAAAAATACGAGTGAAGTACATGGTATTTGTTCAAGCAAGTATATTAGGTGGATTACGAGATTTCGCTGAGCTTGTGCTCCTATAAAGTGCTACTTTGGTGAGATTGTTTTTGTGGGTAGACATACTTCTTCGATTTAAATATATTTACAAGGCTGAATTTAATATTTTACACTAAATATTTTACTGTTAGGCTATATTTACGCTTACTAATTAGACAAATTAGTATAGCTAAATAGTTTGACTAATAAAGTAACCAGGAATTAATAATATGTATCATTAGTTGTTTTGTTAAATATAACATTACATTAGTTTAATTAATTAGGTTTTAAAGTTTTTTTTTGGAAAAAGCAATTCTGTTTGCTGGTTTTCCTATTTTATAGAAATCCAAGTTTTCAGTTAAATCTAAAATGTATGTCTTTGTACATGTATAAATAACTTACATGTAAAATTCGAATTTTCATATTTTAACGTCAACCGCTTAAAAAAATAAAAACAAGTATAATTCTAAGCCAAGACTTAGCTATCATAATTTTCCGCAGCCTTTAAAATCAATATCGATCAGATTGGTTATGAAAAAGAAAACCATTGAACTAAAAATTTTTAGTTGAGTTTAAATTATAGATGAAAATAGAGCAAATAATTGCAGTTGGTGGCATTATAATATAAAGTGTTAAAGGAAGAATATTAATGTATCTGATAGTGCCTACATTGGAAAGGACAAATATAAAGAACCCAGCTCCCAAACCGACTGCAACAACCTTGTTTACAGCTTCTTTATGTGTTTTTGAAGCCATTTGGAGTTCTGCAAACTTATCAAAGAACTCATGAAACTTGGTAGTTTTTTTCCATTTTTCCCAATCAACTTATCAACAAAAGTATAAAGAATGTCCATGCTACCTAACTGAAGCTCCAGTTCAAAAGTAAAAAGAAAAACGTACCAACAAAAAAACGACAGGATTCCACGTCACATATTACTACACATACTGCATGTAAAATAAAAAGTGATGTTGAATAGACTCCATGAAAAAAGTCATTATCTGCTGAGTCGATGCAAAAATAAGATTCAGGGATAACGTTCGGAAAGGTATATGAAAATGGATCAAGACTAAGCGCCATTTGTCCAATAACTATAGGAATAGGAATTAAGAGACAAGTCACCACAAGCTGCTGCATTCCATAGCTAGTAAGAACCCAGTAAAGCTTTGGTATTCGATGGGTGATTTTATTTTGCATCTTTGGTCGACCAAAATGCTCTAAAAACGTTTGAAATGGTAAAAATACAAGAATAAAATTAATTTTATCTTTTGGAGATCAAAGAAGATTAAATATTATTACTTTGATCCAAATTATCCAGCCCAGAAGAACACACTGTTTGCCAATAAAGCTGCAGCGGCGACCAAAAGCGGTAAACTTACTTTGTTGGAACTTCCATTTAGAACTACATCTAGGCAACATCCTGATCCAATAGTCATCCCAAAAAGAAAACATTTATGTTCCACAATCGATAAAAAGGAAATTTTGAGGTAAAACATTCTGTGTTGTGGGAAAACTGTTCAGTTTCAGGATTCCATTCAAGAATGAAGGGAACTAGTCTATGGTGGTGCTTGAATAACTTGGTGTAGAGGCCTAATGCTGCGGAAATGTGTAACCTTGATTTTTTAGGTTTCTTAATGTTTGAAAGACAACAGGACACAAGAGCCCTGTGGTCTTTTGCAAAAAAGCTGATTGATAAATAATTGAGATGCATTTTAGAGAAATTTCGAGTATGTTTATTAAAGAAGGACTCAGATGTGACTAACCCAGGTTATATTCAGGACAAGACAGCTATCCTCATTCGGTATAACATTGCGAAATTAGTTTAGAACTTGATCGATTTGGAGACCAAACCATGAATAATACATTTTTAGGCTTACGTATGTCGCATTAAACTCACATATTTTGTGGGTTTAAATTTTACCGATTTTTGTTCAATGTTTGAAAATTGTGAAATTTATCGACAAACGGAGTTTAAGTCTTATCTTTGTGAATTTGTTCTACTTCGGGTACCTTCTAAAAAAATTAATTTCACAATGTTTATCGATTATAGCCTTGGTGTTCGAAGTTAGATGGTTTTAATAAAAAACTAGAACTTGTGTCCAGCATTTTATCTACTTTACAGTATATAGGTTTGTACTCGCTAACACGGACATTCGTTAACAATCCAACTCGCTAACACGAACATTCTCAAACAATCCAACTCGCTAACACAGACATTCGTTAACAATCCATATCGCCAACACGGCTTTTTGCTAACATGTTACTTGCCAACACGGTTCATTGCTAACAATACAACTTGCTAACAATATAAATTATTTGTCCTAACTTGACAAATACAATTTCGAATTGGATTTTGAAACTATAATACAAGATAAAATTAATACCACAATGTATTTCAACGAAAAACTACATCGAACTAAAGATTCAAAGCATCAAAAATGTCAAATCCAAAATAAAATTGGTTATGGGAAAGAAAACTATAACCAAATTTAAAGTTTGCGTTGTGCTCGCTACGCTCGCTAAAACGAACGATATTCTGTACTAGTTTCAGGCAGGTTCAGCCGCTTCGCGCGGCTCTGGCTTCCTTCTCTTTGCGCGTCGCCTGTGCCGGCCGAGCTTCGCTTGTATTTCTTAAGTACCGTAACGTACATAATATATTTAGTTGGGATATTTCAATGTTAGCGAACTGTACTGTTAGCAAAAGGCCGTGTTGGCGAGTTGGATTGTTAGTGAATTCCTCGTGTTAGCGAACTGCAATGCTAGTGAATGGCCTGTAACGCTCCCACACCTAAAATGAAACTCAGTATGTAAAAACCTGTTTGTCCTGAATTTTTAGTTTGATTCCAGTAGGATTAAATTGTCGCTAGAATTTTGTTTTTATCATTACATACCAGACTATATATTCTTCCTACCACGCTTAGATACCTGAACTAAATGAATACTTAATTCGCAACATAATTTTGGTAGAAAAATCTCCAAAATATTTGTATCCAGAAAGATTTTCACTTATCATTTCTTTGCAAAAAAATGCATTCTTGTTTGATATTTTCATTCTGTTGTACAACTCAATGGCTGCATTTTTCTCTAAAATTATTGCTGACCTGTTGAAGTACCTCATGTGTAATACAAAAAATTTATCGCCGTTTTCTTAAAACCCAAGCTCACAAGATTTCGATTCCCAATCAGGTAACATTGCAGAATTATTAATTTATTTCCAGCTATGTTCAGACAACTGATTCTTTAATCTCCACAGTTTTTGTCTTCTAACATGTAGGAATCTACGAAGAATCTGAAACCAAAGCTCAGAAACAAAAAGAAATGTTTCATGCCTCTTAACATTTTTGACATCAGAAGTACCAATCCAGTAGTCGTCTTCAAATAATTTAATTCGTCGAGATAAAATCGTAAAATCAAAACTTGTTAAAATTTTAAACGTATCAAAAGAAAGTGGAGAAGGTTCTTAACTAAGCCTTGTAATATTTTATTCTATGTACCAATTTCCCAATAGCAAAAATATTAGTGGGATCGAAACCAATGGTAAAATAACCATGGGCTTCTGAAACATGTTAGAAGATTCATCCAAAAGAGACACAAATATGTCGAATAAAAAAATTAAGAAATTAGCTTCCAAAATAATTGCAGTTTGAATTGAAACTAGTTTTACAGCATGTGCAGCAATAACACAGGATGCAAATAGCAGCAACCAAATTGTTATATCAAAAACGAGAAACAATTCTTTTAATTGATAAATCAAATGTATTTGTTTACGATGACAGCTTTTAAATCGAAGTTGACTTTTTTGAAATCTGTAAATTCATTCAATTAATAATTTGATTTTGGTTTGAAGTCCTTTGTACCTTTGAACCATTCCTTTTCTTTTCTGATGTGGTTACATATGACGACTACGTACAAAATGATGCAGGTTGTTTATATATTTACAAACAGATTCAGAAACAATTTGATCCATGTTGGCTGACTAAAAAAGTACGCTCCGCCATTTTTATGCTCATAAATACAAACATGAATAAATTCATGTGAGACGAATATTTCCGAATTCTACAAGATTATGAAGAGAAAGTAACAAAAGCTATTGTTTTAAAATAAGTCGTTTGTGGAAGTTTTTAAACACTTAAAATTCTAAAACAAAAACATTTTTTTATAATTCTAAAGAGAGAATTTGTAACATAGCAGGTGTTTTGACTCAGCACGGAAAGTTTTAATGCAAAGCCGTACTCGAAATATCGAATATATGTGTAAGTTTACATTTAATCTTAGGTTTATTAGATTACTGCAAAATTTACTGCCAATTAAATTTTATTTAAATGCTGAAAAACAATAGCATTTAAATCCATTAGGGCGTGTAATTCAATCTAACTCATTACGATTTGGTTTACCTTTATTTAATCGGAAGTTCAAACTTTAGAAGATGTTTTGTTTTTAAATGAAAATGAACGCGAAAACATCGAGAGGATGTTGTTTTTTATTTTCGTTGTGTCGACATCTTATACATAATTGATTAAGTCTTTAAACCTTGGTTTATTCGGCCAACATTGCGACGTAATGGAACACATTCGTTGAGAAAATATTTGTAACCTTTACATTGAAAAAATCTTCCCAATGACATGAACAATTTATTGATTGAAGGTGTTTGTTTATTGGATGTAATAAAGTTTGCTACAAAAACACACCGGTGAGTAAAAATATTACACACAAAATGTTTTAAAACGGCTACCAAAACATTTGTGTTGAAATTGCGTAATATATACTTGATTGGGATATTTCACAAAACATCGCTTTGAGCAAACTAAACTGTCAGATTACAGAAATGTTTACCATTTATTAACATAGTTTGAATCGACAATTTCTTTCAATCATCAAAATGTAAATGTTGATCAGGATTTAAACCTATAACATACAGCTCATATAAACTAACGAAAATAAGTTTTCAAGAAGTGTTGTTTTTAAATATTTAACTCCAAATAATGACAATTTACCGAATATTGGTCGGCAAAAATTTCAAATATATGTTTCGACAACAAGTTCTGTAATATTTCGGGTAATAAAGTATTGTCAACATTCGAATTAACAAATATTTTCAGATACTTTTATGTTTTGAATTGCTTTTCGTTTCATTACCAAGCTCTTTCTTATCAATCTAATGAGATATGTCGTCAGATACACTATTAATTAATATTAATATCATTTCTTACATCAAATACGTCATCAGGATAAGAAAATTTGGTCTTTTAAATACGTAAACATACAAATAAGAAATTTGATTGCTTAATATCAAACGAACAAACAAGTACAAGAAGCATGATTTTGTAGAGATAAGAGTTAAGGAAATTGGTAAATCAGATTATCTGTTTTATATGTGTCATGTCACAAGCCGTCTTAAAATTTTGGATTATAAAACTTTTTTTCCACGAGGCAGAACCAGTTATTTAATAAAGGCAAGCCACGTTTATACTCAACGATCAAGCACATGTCAACATTGCTTAGATATACGTGTGTATGATTCTGTAGAAACTTGGATTGCGGAAAACTACGAAATAAAGTAGCTTGTTCGCCCTAACTGTCAATTAAACTACATCTTCTCTACCTATACCGTGTTTACGTTGTGATCGTTTTGATTTCTACATGACTTTTGTATAGAATATCAGCCCATTTGGAATTCAAAACAAATTACGTAATCATTTTGTTTAAAGAAAAAGAGTATAAAATAATAGTTTGTGAGCATTTTCCTTACAGAACTATAAGTTTGTGCAACCGAGACATTTGAAAATATTTCAAGTAGCAATATTTTCTATTGAGGTACAAAATTAAATATTTCATCTCATGCAAGGTGTTACAATTAAACTGAGTGAAATAAAGTATTTTTTTAGAAAATCAATAACTAAAAGACAGTTTTCAATTTACAACGTAACTAACAAAACAAATCAGGAGAAATTTTTGATTTAATTTAATTATCAGAGTAAAGGTTGAAATTTTATTTATCCTAGCAGAAGTGACGATTTCTCCAAAACATATCTGATTAAGATTATTTTCCTTTCTTGTTTCAAAACAAGAAAACAAATTTAAACGTAGAAGGCCTTTTGCCATTATCTTACAAACCACTCTCAACTTTTCACTTCGATAAGATTTTTAAAGTGATAAATTGAACAAAACAAGTGTTATAAAATCTATTTTCCTTACTATTTTCTTACAAAATATTACATTATCTTCAACATTTGTTTTCCTTGGAAAGGTTTACCTTTACTTGGAATTTGAAAAAAGTATTCCACTTAATTTATTTGTTGAAGCTCAACATTTACACACTCCAAAACAAAGTTTGAAAAATTGTAGTGCCCCAAATTACGCAAAAATACATTTGTCACTGCAGTTACTCAAAAATAAACTTTTACTCATACTGATATACATAGTATAAATCATATTGCTCAGTTAATCATGTTGCTTTCTGAAAATATTAAGTGTTTTCTTCTTCTTAGCTACGTTTCGCGTAAACTTAACTTTGTTGACTTAAAATGGGATCCAAAAACAAACCAATTTCTCAAAGGCAAAGAGAACACGAAAACCGCTGCAAAGTTTACCATTCGATTAAATTTAGTTTTAGGACTTATTACTATATTGCAGTGTTTTATATACTTTAGGCAACAAAGTGTCATGCATTCTCTACCGCAACTTCTTTTGTCCGGGTTTTTAATGGCAGACTCAATAGGTTCACCGATGCTTTTAAGAAGCTTTTACAAGCACGGAAGCACACATCGTGTTTTTCTGAATGGATTATTACAATTTAACAAAAAATTGTGTAAAAATCATAAGTCAACTAACTTACAAAATTGGAAATCTAAAAATGATTTGACAAAATTGAATATCGTGATCGCCTACGCAATGATACCAAGTATTATAATAATGGGTTTAACATTTGTCTACGGGTTCCATTGGTTTAGTCCCTGCAAACCTTCTTTTGCTGGATATTTTCTTTTAAATGAATGTTGGAAATCGAATTTAAAATATTCCCTGTTCGAAAAAGTAATATTTTTGTTGGTAAAACTTTTTATATTTGTCATAAACCATTGTTTTTGGATAGTAAGTTTATATTCTGGGGCGTATGCTGTAGCTGGTATGCAAATTTTGGCCACAATGAGTTTTTGTGACTGCTTGAAAATTTTTGAGCAAAGATTTAAATCAGATGTAAACTCAAGACACTCAGATAATTATTACAACACTAGGCTCATGTATCGAACTATACAAGTTTTGAATAATTTCTCAGATGAAATAAGTACTGACCGTGTTATGACCACCATAATTTTTGGTGCCATTTCTGGTGGGTCTCTTGGTAGTGCAGCAGTTATTCGATTACCTTGGACAAATGGAACTTTGTTTTGGATTGGATGCTTTGGAATACTCGCCATTAACTGTTTACTGATTCTTCTCATCGTTTTTGGAGGACTGGCGCGAGTTTATTGGCAGTCAAAAACGTTGTTGGATAACATCAAAAAACTAAGAGGCTTTAATGGTATTTACATTAGCAAGGATATTAAGTGGGTGAAGAGGTTTACAGAAGTTGTACTCCTGTGAAATGCAAATTCGGCGAGATAAATTTTGTGGATAGGCATACGCCCCTGACATGTATTGATTTTTCAAATGCGGTAACGGTAAACATTTTGCTTCTAGCCTAATTTTGCAACTTCGAAAAACACAAGTTACTATGCATATTTGATCACTCCAATTTGCAATTGTTATGTAAATTAAATTTGCCGTGATTTGGCCTACAAAGTAGGTTAATTAATGAGGGCAATTAGACTTTATGTATTTTTCCACTTATGTTTAAATCAGTAAAAGAATGCAATTGTTTAGTACTGTTTCTATTTCAGTAATTTTATCACAAGTAATATAGGGTCTCTAGTCAGCAACAGTTCAAACTAATATTTGCAAGTTACGCAAAACGTCCAATGATTTTAAAACAGAAGCATAATATACATGGTATTTAAGTTTTATGAAGTGGTTATCAGATTTGGAACTTTTAAGCAATATTGGTTAAATGAAATGAAATAAAGTGTTTGTGCTCAAAGCTCGATGAAATTCATGTTTCTTTGGTGTTCTATTCCTTTTTTTAACTTCTAACTGTCCTTATCACTAATTATTTTTAATTTTTGGTTTTGCTTAAAACAAATTCGTAAGCTATATTTATGCAACTGCACTAAGCATCATATTAGTGTTACTCACGCCCATGAAACTCAATGTTAA
>JAQIWN010002459.1:0-15786 GCA_034699025.1 Entomobrya cf. arborea Gr-Col-00668 | reverse complement strand
CAATATGTCAGATCATCGTTGCTAAGTCCAGTTTATAGTTAATTTAGATAGACAAACATTAAAATAAACTATTGTTACTCGTTTCTAGACATATTGTCATGCTAAGCTATTCAATTTCCTGTATGCTGTATTGCATTTTACCATCATACTTATTCGTTCGTGAATTAATTAGCTAATCTACAAAAAAATCCATAATTCTCATATTTTACTCACAAGGAAAATAATCGATTATTGATTTTTTTGTCCGTAATTCGAATACATCTACTTACATTACGTTATGTATTAAATGATTGTTCAACGTTTGGTGAAATATTTTAACCTAATATTTAATCGATTAGGGAAATTACTTGTTAATCAAGCTTACCCTACATAGAGTTCATGTATTTTCAATGTATGATATTAAAGTCTACCAGGGTTGGAATAATCAATAGTTTCGAGTAACTATCTAAATGTCGAAAATTTATTTTACATTTGGGGATCTACCTGAATTTAACTTCGATTTTTAAAGAAAACAAATTGTATAATTTAGTATCTTTTTATCATAATATTTCAGTACACTGTATTATTAATACAGATCAATAGAAGAGATAGTTAAAAAAATTATATTACAGGATATAAAGTACAAAACCAGTTCCAAAGCATTATTCAACCTGATTGAAACCCAAAATAACAAGTTATTATTCCAATATGTTAAATCAACGAGTATTTTCAGTAGGTGGCCAAATTCTATCAATTTTAGGCTATTTCGGGGCAATTCCATACACCTGGAATAAAACTCATAACGTTCTCCAAAAATGCTGTAAATCTCAACAAAAATTTGTATATTCAATATCTGCACATTCACTGTACAACTTGGTATTGCTAGGAGATGGAATTCAGTTCTTTTATAACGGAAATCTCGAGAATTTCAACAACTGCTACGTTTTTCTTATTGGAAACTTGGTATTGATTCTGTGTGCTAGCATAATGCTTTTTCCAAATGATTCAAATCTTGTCATGTTTAATTCAATTTTAAATTACTCTAAATATATAGGTAAGTTTAACATCCACAATTAGACAAACTAAGTAAGATTTGCTAAAACTTGTATTAATTTAACTGAACATAATTATTAATTGTTTTCCTTCCCATTTAGCTCGCTTTTATACAAAGGACGGACACCGATCGCTACACTGGATTCGTTTACTCACTGAAATTTCCATGCTATTTATAATACTTCTTTGCTTTTCAATGGTTTTAGTGGCACAATTTATATTCATCTGTCAACCTGAATTTCCAGGTTTTGTCGGAAGTATTTTCATTAGATATATTAAGAAGCCTAAATATATTTTGTACACTTTTCTTGCACTCAGTTATGCTTTTCACTTAATAACAGGATTCAACATTTTCATGGGAACCTCATTTGTATTTATCATTATCATTTTAGGTGTTAGCGTCATAATTCCATTTGGTATACAAGAACTTAATTTAAGACACAAAAAGTTTAAAACAATAGCTAGCTTACGAACACCACAAAAAATGAGTTTGATTTATCGACAAATTCAAATTATTTTAGGTTTGGTAAATCCAGTACTTGGTTGCCTACTAGTTCCAGTGCAAACATTAACAACACAATTTGTTTTGTTTATAACTGTGGTGCTTACTAAATATTCCGATAAACTTGAAAATTCTATGAAAGTAATTATGGTAGTTTGGATGGTCTCTGTGTCATTTGCCTGGATTTGTGTGTTGGAAATTGCGGGTTATATTTACATGCATGGTGAGAGAGTGCTCGCTTCATGGAAATATCATCAGTGGAGAATAGGGGAGAAAGGAGGTTCATGAATAAATTTAGAAAATCATGTAAACCTGTGATGATTCATTATGGTAGGGCATACATTATCCGAAGAATTACTGTACTGAAGTATATCAGAGGGCTTCTAAAAGGCATTTTTAGAACTTTACTTACGTTAGGAAAACATTGAAATGTGTTTTAGCTAGTTTTGACTTTAAAATAAGTATTTTTTTAAATTTATCATATTGATCAAAAAATTGATAAATCGTATTATGCACTACACGCATTAAAATACCTATAGTATCACAACGATGTTAGCGGATAGATTTTATTTCATTTCAAAAACTTAATTTTAAAGATAAGTGGTTTATATAATGTTTAGAAATTTATTTTTGCAATAACATTATTTGAAGTTATGCTAATACAATATCAATTTAAGTCTTTCTTAAAATAAATTTACTGCAAAGAAATACCATCTATATTGTATAAGTGCTTTGCAAAACGTTTTAACCGTATTAATGTAAACGGTTTGTTCTTTTAACCAATTTCATATTGTACATAGTTTTGGCAGATTATGACTTCTTTAGTTCTCTGGTAGCGAGTAGTAAAGGTAATCGTAAGAATAGTGAGCAAAGTTATGAGCATATCCATAAAATGAAATTTATGACAAAACTAATAGCAATCCAGTGAAATATTCGCTCAAACTAAAATGACTGAACTAAAACCATTTAGCTATATGCATGTACTCGATAATTGATTTGGATGCATGGTAACCAAAATACATGTTGTTTTTACCTGATAAATGTACAAGTTCGTCGTCATTTAAAATGTTCGACTCCATATATTTAACCAATTGAGACCTTCTGCAGAAATTTTGTCTACAATTACATAAAACCCAACAATTAAGGACAAGTATTTAAATGTACAAAAAATAAAATACACTATACTTTCGATTATTTTATGTAGATAATGTATTGAATTTGTGGGTCCGCTTTGAGTTAATATGAAACTTGTCGGAGCCATTTAAATTTTGGATTTTAGAAGGAAAGTAAAAGGAGTTTAGTTATTTACCAGATTAAATTACAACGATTACTATGTATCTTTTATAAACTGTTTTAGAAGCATTCATATGCTTTTAGATTTAATTTCTTAGATAAAAGACTCTTTAAAAGTTATTTTGAGCTACGAATAAAATGTTGGTATTTTAATGGCATTTAAAACGAGATCATAAAAAATTTAATGTACAGGTTTCACGATCAAAGAAAGAATGTAATTCGAAAACGAATAAGAAATTTTAGCTTCCACATTTTGTACACTCTTATAAATAGTTTACTTCATTCTGTTTTGTACTTCCTGAGCCATCATTTAAACCATGTGGGCGGCTAACTCAGGTGATTTTGCAAAAGCTTCTTGAACTGGATCGCAGTCGCCAAGCTGATTTGATTTTGTATAACAAAATTTGCACAACGTAATTATTAAACCTGTTTGAAGTGTTGGAACGTTCAGTTAAAAACTATAAAACATACTGCCAAGGCCTCAACACGCTTTTCTTTCAATTCCACTGAAAATTCTCCTTGGTTTTTAACCATAATTTATGACAAATCGAATGCCACGTTGACATCATACAATTCATTTGACTTTTAAAGAAAAAAAATACCAAAACCTGATCCAAACCAGTAATAAGATATTCGTGAGCAGCTTAAAAAAGTTTGAAAGCAACAAAGTTGCATCAAAATAAATTTTAAGAAAATAAAAGCACCGCATAAAAGGTGTTATCACCAATCTGCTAAAATTGGGTGGAATATGGTGTCCTTTACGTTCGACAGATGAACAGACACAGAGATTTGGTGAAAATTTTTACTCATCAAGGCTAAATTGACATAACATCATACTGTTGATTGTGAGTTTCTTAAGACCGTTTCAATGTTGTTGCAAAAGAATTTATTCCTTCATATCATCTCTTATAATGCTACATTGTAACTTAAAGAGTTTATGCTGCTGTTATATTTATTTTTCATTATCAAATGACCGCCCTTTTTGCTGACCGATAACTGGAAAATGAATAAACACTAAAGCGCAGTAAATTACATTCATGCTTTATTAAATGACTCATATCCAAATAAAGCAAAAAAAAATGTGTGATAAGATAAGCTAGCAAACACGAACAATCAGTATGAACTAAATGGATAAGCCACGTATACAGGTTGCTATCATCCTTAATGTTGAACTTTTGTTATCGAAATTTGTTATGCTGGATATATTATTTCAAACTCGTTTTGCAAAGAAAACTTAAATTTATAATTATTTAAACATAGCTATTTTGTTAGATACTATAATAGTTTTACGTAAACATGAATTCAAGTGATGCAAAAAATTTCGGACGAGTAATGCAGACAGAAAATCGGGAGGAAACTGATGGAAAGGAATGGTAAGTAAATATACTGTTTTTTATTAACAACCCAAGCTTTCTAGTTGATAGTCAAATAATGGGGAAAAAGTTGTGTGGTTGGTTTTGAAATTTACGGTATTGTTCTAAATACCACATCGCAAAAGCCGAATATACAAAAACGTTTTCATTCGAAAAATTAAAATTTTGTCATTATTTTATGGAAGTTGTGCAATTATTTAAGCTAATTTTTTAAATTACAGTGACAACACAAAGTGTTTGAGTGACACTATTTTAGAAAAACGACAAGAGGCTGTTATTTCTGTTGATCGACATTCTTTCGAATACAATATGTCACATAAAAGCCGTGGCAAAGCCGTAATTTTTAATCACATGGTTTGTAAAATATTTTAAATCATTTTTTCCAACATAAATCCGTTTGTCCTTAAATTATAGCTGTATATAAATAGCAAAATATTTTAAATAAACCAACAGAAATTCACCAATGGACTAGACACTCGCTATGGAACAGAGGTGGACGAAGCAAGATTAAAGGATTGTTTCAATTCTCTTGGGTTTGAGGTCAAAGTTTATCATGACCTCAAACTAATTGAATTATTCACTGTTTTACATGAACGTATGTTGATTAAATACCTACCAACTAAACACATAATTTTTATAATATTTTTTTTATGATTGTAGTAAGAAAAGAAGACCATTCCAACCGAGATTGTCTGGTTGTTGTTGTGTTGTCACATGGAGAACACGACAAAATATTTTGTAAGGATTCTGAGTATCAATCAGAGGACCTATGGAGCCTATTTACCGCAGATAAATGCACATCGTTAGCAGGAAAGCCTAAAATATTTTTCATACAGGCCTGCAGGGGCAAAAAGCTAGATTCTGGCACAAAGTACTCTTTCGAACATTGTGCAACTCTGGCTAGGATGCAGACAGAAAACCGTCCTATCATCAAATGTTCACCAGACAATAATCCTTACGTCATTCCAAACAGAGCAGACTTCCTCTTTGTCTTCAGCAGTTCATTAGGTTATGTATCATACAGACACACACATGAAGGAAGTTGGTTCATTCAGACTCTGACAAAAGTGTTGTCAGAGAAAAAAGGAAAAAAAGACTTACTCTCAATGATGACAATATTGGCACGATATGTGAGTATTATCCTTTCATAGATTAATTGCGAAATAATCAACTGTCAGCACATAAAAATTACAGTTTCAATTTTTTTTTACTTGATCAATATAGGTTGCAGTCAATTTTACAACTGATGATCCCGATGAAGATAAGAAAAAGCAAATTCCCTCGATTAACTCTACGCTAACGCGGGAAATTTGGTTCTGATATATTTGTCTTAAACAATATTTACTATTCCCGTATGCTGACCGTGACATATCAGTTAGCGTCATCATTTTGTTGCTATATTGAAAAAAGTATACATTTTCAAATGTATGTAACTACACAAAATTCTTATATTTATTGTCATACAAATTTAAAAAATAAATCAATGTTAAAAAAAAGATTTTGGTCAAAAAAGTCGTTTATTTACACAACATATTATTACTAAATAAGATGCGAGGATATTTTTGGTTTAAATTTTGGGTTCTTATTATTAGTTGATTGCATGCATATGTTGGCCTAAAATATTTAATAAAAGCATTTAAGTAATACACTCATCCAGTTTTAGTTTTGATCGTATATTTACGGAAAAAGCCAAAGTAATACAAGTAATAACAGTGTAAAAAAACATTATTTTGTACATAGTTGACAGTATAGAATATATTAACAAAGCTTGTACGGATATAAAGAACAATTTTTGTTTTAATGAAATGGAATTTAGCATGGTATTATGTGCAATAGATTATTTATCTTCTATTACGTAAGCTATGACGCATAAATAAACAAATTTAAAAAAATAAACTTTTAACGAAAGGTGCAGCAAATAAAATTAAATAGTAATTTTTAAGTCGTACATGTTTTTACATAGTTAAAACTAAACGTAATCTTTATGTCCGCACGAGGATTCAGGAACATGATAATCCGCCGCTCCATACGGATACTCAACAGGTCCACTAAACTCATCTTTAGTATTTACCCTCAACGGCATATCTCCACTAATCATAAGTTCCGTTGTTTGAACATTATTCCTCAACCACACCTCAATATCCTTTAAATCTCTTGAAAATACATCTCTATTACATGACCCCACCTGTGGAAACCTTTTATAAACCTCTTGTAATTCACTTCTCCTTTCTTGATTCCAATCAACCACGTTATCCGAAATATGTGCAATCGTACGTCCAACTAGCCTCCTTGGCGAATGATCTACTGAAACCCAATCAAGTCTAGACTGCCTCCATGTGACATTCCTCACTCCAAAAAATCTTTCCCTTAAATACGGAGAAATTATCCCACTTCTACAAAAGCTGTATTCAGGAAGTGGTCCATAAAATGTCATTAAAGCCAAACACATTTCCTGCCTTGTACGATATCCCCCACCGATCGTTTCATTAGTCCAGGTATTGTCATAAGTACACTCTAAACAAAAAAAAACCATAAAATTTACAGTTAACCCACAAATAATTTTAAATTCGAATTTAATATTTTAATTATTTTAACTTACCCATAACCAACTGATCTCCAGGTAAAACAGTTACTTCTTCCCGAGGCAATCCTCTATTCTGTTGAAATCCATTGTCATAATTATCATCATACAAAATCCAAGGAAGTTCCTTATTTCCCCGGAAATGATGTAATTTCAATTTTTTCCCTGACGTATGACTATGCAGTACACCAGTTACCATGGTGATACCCTGTTGAGGTAACATTCTCTTTGTACATTCCCTACTACAATGGCCATAAACTTGAAGATTTGGAGTTTTTGGAGGAATTAATAGAGATTCAGGCAAACCAGGTATATCATGACCTATAAACATTACACCTCCATCATTAGCCCTTAAATTTTGGGTATAAAATACCTCAACTTGTAGACCAACTAAAAGATTTGAAAGTTGTTGTTGATTATCGTAATGAGCTTGTAACATGTAATATTCATCTTGATTTGGATCTTCGTTAAATGGAATGCCAACATGATCAGGTAAAAAGAATTCCCTGCCACCCAAAGCCCATCCGTAGTAAACTTGTGTGCAAAAATGTCGAGGAATTTGATCTGTGGAGGGATGATAATTCGAATAGCAAGTTTGGTACTCGCCACTTCTGGCAAATGGTTCGAATAGGAAATAAGGTGAAATTCCTTTAGGGGCACGAAAACGATGAAAAATTAAATGATGGGTTAAAATTCGACTTTGTTCGTTGTCGAATTTTACGTTATAGCCAATAATGTGATGTTTATCAGGTAGTCTGGGTGCTTTACGGATGGTACAAATGTAGGATGTTTCGGTGTCGGGGATATGAAGACTACTAGAAATTGTCCAAGTTTGGATGGAAGTATCAGATTGAATTTCTTGAGGAGATGGGGTGTACTCTGGATCCAAAAGGTAAATGTCGTAGGTTCCACGGTTTATATAATTTCTATTGAAATTTCCATCAAGATTATCATTATATCCGTAAGCCCATATTAAAGTTATCTTGCTTTCGGTTATGGGGTAGTCTTCGTGATCACATGTGTCAAGGGCACGAGAAAATTTTAGGAACGTGGAACCATGCTTCTCGTAAAATGATTCTAAAATGTAGTCCTGGTTGATATCGTTTATTAGTGGTTGATCAAAATTTCTTGTGTGACTATCCTGTAATTCGAATTTTTCACAGTTAATTTTGCTAAATTATTATTTTGCAAAATGAGCAAAACTTATGTTTTAAAATCATACTGTGAAATAAGGTAATCCATTTTCTAGTACTCCACCAATCACAACATCCTGTGCAGTTCTATCCCCATCATTGTCTGCTAGGCCAAATAATATCCAGCCTCGGGTTTGTACTGTTAAGCTAAATGATATTCGATTTGTGGTGTGATCTACAAACCATTCTAAATGATATTTTTCCTGGGGATCTAAAAACGCTGCGCCTCGAAATGGGTCATTTCCCACTTTGTATGTCTTTACACTGTTAAATAATGTGCAAAGCGTCAAAATGATGTAAAGAAATAATAAATATTCGCCTTTAGAAAAATTAAATAATGACATGATGATGATGGTCGTAAAAGGCTCATTCGATTACTGCACGTTCGCCGGCTAATAATTTTAATAATTATTTCATAAACACAAATTATTATATTAATGCCACAAATGATATGTGCTGAGAAGAAGGGTAGTATGAATTTTGCTAATTAGCTTTGATTATCGTTTAGGTGTGTCTTTCCGTAGATTTTTCCATGTTGGTCAATCAAGCATGAAGTTTTTGTATAGCTATATAACCAAAAATAACTATTTTTTTGCTTTTTTTTGGATAATGGGTGTGAACCCAGATCAAGTTTGTACGCTTGAAAAGTTCAAGCGGCTTGAAAAACATTGCCGAATGTTTATGTTCAGTAGATCGTAACAATAAAATACCTTACCTTCAGCATTACGCTATTTGGTTACATTTACCATAGTGAGAGGTTAGAATAAACATATCGTATTTATGGTGGTTTTTAGTTTACACTATTGAACTAAAGCTAGTTAAACAACGGAATCAACAATGTTTACAGTTACACAATATCAACATGCATTCAATTCAAGTTAAAGGTAAATACTGATATGTATCTGCATTGTATGATAAACTAGCGAATTGTATTGCTTTTATAAAGTAATTTGTAAGAATTATTATATTGAAAGGAAGGAGCAAATAGTTATTTTGTTGATATAAATGTTATCAATGTAGTAAAGAGTAAACTTAGGAATCTATACAGACCTTGCAATTAGAAATCTGGAAAGCACATGACATTTTTCATGTCCGGATTTTGGAGGTACAATACTTATCTGAGCGGTCCAACCCAAAAAAGGTTAATTTTGAAATGTACATAAATATTTTGATGAGAAATTCGTAAAATTAGTTTTAAAAATATATTTCTGTTTTATTTTTTTATTATTACCATTTCTGTCTAATTATTGTAATGGAAAATTAAAAAATCAAAATATTATGTTTAATGGACCAATAGTTTATACTATTTATGGACTAGTCATTCATGCAATCATCACATAATTAAGTTAATTTATTGTTTGTGAGCTTTTGGCACTGATTTTTGTTGTGATATTTTACTTATTGTTTAGCGAAGGTGCTATGTGCACAATGAACAACTCAACTGTAAATGGAATCAGATAAGGAATAATATGACACACAAAATGATGGAGTTTGATGCTGTTTGTGTTTGGGTTATAAATTTACTTTTAAAAAGTTTTATGAAATCTTTTCGTTGCAAACCACAGGTTTATTTAAAGTACGTTTCTTAATTTTCATCGCTGGGTTACTCTTTTTCTGAAAATCTAGACTTATCGTGACATCAAGGATGTTTTTCAGGAACATTGTTATAATTTGCGAAGTGACTGCAATCATTTTAAGCTCATGAAAAAATTTAATGGATTAAATGGCACGGTTTAAACATTTTACCTACAAAAGAAAGTCATATAAGTGAGTGTGCTGCATTTGATTCAGTCAACTGTAGAACGTAAGTCATAAAAAATTCGAAAGCCATTTTAAAATATAATTTACCTTATCTTTAGAAAAGGCGAAAAATCCCAAAAAATTTGGCAATCGTATCAAAAAAGTTTTTTTTGGGTTTTCTTGACCCTTGAGCTGCTTTTTAAAATAGAATAATCATAATATTCTGTCAAGTAATAGTTTACTTTGTAAAAACTCACCGTTTAAAAAATGATGTCAAATATGAAATTTAATTTTAAAAAAATGTAGAACTAATTCTTTACATAAGAGATAGAACTGAAAAATGAATAAATTTAGCAAACAAAGTAACTAGATATTTAGTCTTATTAATCTGTTTGACCTTCAAAATTTCCTGGGAAAACCATTGACAATTGTTTAAAAATTAAAATGTTAAATTACGTGGAGAAAAAACCTTTTTGAAAGCTAAATATTAAAACCCATTTGACTCGAAAAATTTCAAATTAAAATCATAATTTTAGATTCGTGTTTAAAATAAACGAATACTGTTTTTTTTTAAATATTGCACTTTTATATAAAAAAAGTTTATTGCAGATGTCATGAAACAATACATATTAATTACATCGAACAATTCGTTGAAAATGTGAGGGCTGCAGTTCTAATATAAGTTAGTACCTTATACCGTCTTATGTACTATATATGGTTGATTAATTAAAGCAGGAAAGCATGCATTCCACAAATATTGAAATTAATATTTAACGTCTTTTTGTTGTCAACAGCGATCTTAATGTTCCCCTCATAATAGTTTTGACAAAAACAAACTGAGTCATTCTCCCAATAACCAACTGCTTATCACACCTTAGCAAAATTAATCTACACGATTGGCTAAATCGTTTCATAATTTTATTTTCTCTTACAGTCCCCCAATCAGATCGTTTCCAAGATCCAAACGTCTTGTTACCTCGAACAAATAGATATTTTCCGAATTGCAAAACCAAAGTCCAAAATCCAAACGAAAATACACCCATTATCATGACAGATGCTTTACTAACTGTCCCAAGTATTTCCCAATACCTTATAAGTATAAAGTTACAGAAAACTGGTAAAATAACACAAATGCCGTGAGCCATCAATATAAATTTCCCACAAAAGCATAACATATTAGCATACAAAATTTGAAAAGCCCTGTAGTTTATTCGAATATTTTCAGGTTTCCTAAATGAATTAACTGTTTTATATTTCCGTCGAGCTAAGTTAAGTTCTTTTGTTAGTAGCACAGTAGTATATAAAGCGTATACTAAGCCAATACATAATGTAAACATCATATTGAGGCAAGCACCAATGAAATAATAAGTATGGAATGCAATTGTAAAAACTCCGACGGGAAAATATGAATAATATTGATTTGGTACCAAAGCACCAAAAAATATTAAACTTGACGGGTCGTAGATTAAAAGAAGTACAATTACCGACATTGTCGTAAACGTGGAAGCGCAAAACGTAAATATTAGTATTTCGACTAGTTTACTTAAACGGCTTGTTTCTGGATTAAACATTGGCATGTAAGTTTCTGTAAAAAAATATATCAGTTGGATTTGAAATTTTGAAAAAGTAAGTTTAATTTGCAATAAAAGTTTAAAAATGTCTTACCTTGAATATATCTTAAAAATATAAAAATGCTGTTGATAAGTCTGCAAACGTCAGAGGGAAACCATTTTATGATTGAATAAACACAAAATATTACCCAACATCCAAACCAATACAAGAGTGAAATGTTTAGTTGGGTTATAGAACCGTTTGTATAATATTTCATTAGTATGTAAACTGAAACAATTTCCCATGTAAATATTACCCAGTAATTTTGATTGAGTTTGGAGTACACTTTAGGATCCTTTGTTAAATTAAATATTTTTAGTGCTTGATCGAAGTCCAGTACAAATGCTCCAAATTTTAGTGAAATTTTTGCTAAGTTTGCGAAAAACTTGTACAATCTTTGGCTCAACATTTTGGGCAAATTACAGCTTTATGAAATTTTAGAGTATGGGAGCCAATCAGTATTTTTATTAAGTTTACTCGAATGAACTCTACAGGAAGATCTTCAAAGATTTATTGCGAATTTTTAGTTTTTTATGGTTACAGATACGTTTTATAGTGTTCTTGGTATTTAGTGCTAATTTCCCGTACTAAACAAACATATCGTAATTTAGTTTTTCTATTTTCAGCATTATTTTATGGGAAAGTCAAACAAAGGCTGCGAGTAAAACCCAGTTTGTTTCGACGCTATTATTCTTAAAATGTTATAGCTAGCTTTAATAATAAAATTCTTTATTTTAATTTATTTTTCAGTTTTCCATTGGACATTATAAAATTGGATTTTTGCAAATATTGTTTTAAATTGGATTTTTGCAAACAATATTTCAAATGTTTTCTGGAAATAACTTTAGGTGGATTGACGTAAGAGACGAGACAATTTCATTAGTTTAACATGAACGACCTTTTGCATATAAAAAATAAGGGGAAGGCTATGAAAAACTATGTATAGTTTTATTATTTTAACTTGCGGCTTTTACTAAATAACTGATTCTATTTGTAGGTAAAGCCGTATTAATTATTTATAACTTAACCTCATCAGTAGAAATAAGCTAAAAAATAATTAACTTGTAAAACTTTATGCTATGTAATGAGCTATATGTAAGAACTGAATTTAAACATTGATTGATTTTTCAATTTTGGTTGTTTGACTTTTAATAAATTGATTATACTTTTTACGATGCTGACGTGTTTTGGTCTTGTTTTATAATAAGTTCAAGTTGCGTCATTTTTTAATCTATCTTGGGTTATGCTGTCTTTCTCGTACAGCTTATTAAGGTAGTATGGCTATTTATTACATTTTGCAACTACAGTGAATTTTTGCTTGATCTTTGAACTTTATGACTCATTCGTGGACCAAGTAGTTTTATTTTGTAACTGCTTTATTTTAGGCGCATAAAAAGGCTCTTTCAAAATGAAATTAACATACAGGTTTAATAAAAACATTGTTCTTGCAAGACAAACCTGTCAATTTTTCAGTGACAGCATTTATTAGCGAAATGGATAGTTTTGTAACATAATTATTTAATTTTTTGTGGTATTTTATACACTAAACTTAAGTTATGCAACAAGACTTGCAATCAATTTTAGTCCTTTTAGAAAAACAATAACCATAAAAATGTTAGAATAAGAACAAATCAAAAGATTGCTAATACTTAATTTTTTGCAAACATTTCAAATTTGTAATGTACATTGCTGTTCACGTATCTAAAATAAACTGCTAGGAAGCAGAAGTGAAGATGTAGCGCAAGTCAAGTAGTTTAAAATTATCTTTCAAGTCCAAATTCAAAAACTTAAACTTTTTTAAACTCGAAATATTCACTTAACTTATTTAATGGGATGATAAACTGCCCAAAATTGAAAATTAAGACGAAGTAAAAAAAATCTAGACAAGAAACGAATTTTTTTACCTGTGACGAAACTTTAGTCAAGTGACGAAAATTTACAAATATTTTTCATTTTTTGTAAAAAAAATTTTTATTTTGGAAGCATGTGATCTGCTGTGGTAATTTATATACATTTCCAAGCCATATACACGTATTACACACGTGTGTTTCGTCCAGGTCATGACAATGTGGTAATATATTTTATTATACATATGTATGCAAACAAAACAATTAGAATTAAATATCGATAAGGACGGGAGTGCCAAGGTGCCGTAGTGTTTAGCGCTTCCGTTTTCAAGTTTACAAATATATTTATTCACGAATTTGTTGGTCAAATACTATTTTTTGCTGGTTCAATGTGTAATAGTAGGAGCCTTGAATTGGAACTGGTTAACATGATGTATCACGGGATTTTATTGGAAAAGTGTTTTATTTAAAATGACAACCAAGCTTTCAAAATTGACTTATCTCTTCATCAGAGTTAACAATAGAATGAACTTTTTTACACAAATTCAAGTCATCAACAATCAAAGTAAGTAGTTAAGAGGGCGACCGTTCATGATACTTTTGTCCGTTACTGATTTAATCGTTTATCTGATCAATTAGAGATTAACCTGATATGAATACGTAATTAGGTAATGGTGGGACCCCTCATTAAATGGATTTAGAAGTACTACGTAAACATATACGCATGTTATTAAAGTAATAAAAGAGATAAAACAAGTCACATCCTGTTTTCTCCAGCGAAGCTGTACGTGCGCTTCCGGTTTTTTATTATGAAAGGGGAAAAACGTTGAACAACGTATTTTTCTTACCTTAAAAAGTCATCCAACGACAAACTAGCCATAATAATACAGATATGATATGAAAAGCTAGTTAAAAATATGATAATCGAAATGGATCTTCTTTTCACTATGAGAGTATAATGGAAACAAGTTAAAAGTATGATGACTAAATAAATAAAAAAAAAACATGAACTCATAATGACGCTTCCGAAGTTTTTTTTAAAAGAAATTTTGAAATTATTCTTACTAACCAACGAATAAAACCCAACCCGAAATAGACAAAGTGGTAAATCCCAAATAACATGCTGATTTTTATTTAAAAACATAGCTTATGAGAAGTTACAAGAATTAAATAATACACACGCACAAAATACAAACATAAAAGGCAAAACCCATCACTTTTCATTAAAACTTAAAACTTGCTATAAAATGTGGTATTATATACTTAAAGTACTTTTTCTATACGTCTCTAAATAAAACATTCAATTATACATTCTATTATACCCAAGAATAGTATTTAAGTAAAAAACGAAGTAACAAAAGAAACAACTAGTTTTTAATAATACAGAACATGTTACGTTAAAAATCATACGTATAATCAACCCAAACGTGGTGACAGAGACATGAGTTCTTTGAGCTTTTCATTCAAGTTACCTTGTGGCATACCCAAATCGAGGTAAGCTTGTGCCACACCATGAATCAAAGGCAAAGCATCATAAAAAGGAGTAATGTTCATGGTCATAAAATTACCTGTGTACCCCTCATTACGTCTGAGACGGATAACATTCATCCCATTCTCATCTGTAGAAGGATATACACGGATACGGAATTCATTTCTCCCGTCATCATGTACCATTTTCAACATTTTCCAGTCAACAAATGAAGAGTCATCCCACACATGATCAGATGATCTCTTAATAAGCCTTTTATATGTATGTTTTACCTTTTCCGAAGTACCTTTATTCTCTAAAGATGAGCCGCTCTGCGGGAGTGGATTTTTGGGTTGAAGGGACCGTCGTGGCGGTGGTTGTTGAGGTAGTCCCGTTTGTTGTGCTATCTCCTTGGCTGCAAATCCTTGTTGCACAGTAGAAGAATAGCCAAGAGCAGTCATAGGATGAGTAGGGGAAGGGTTGCTTACGACTGTAGCGGACATTCCATTGTCATGTTCTACAGGGATAACAATCTCCGTTTGCCTGGGTTGAATGATGTCAGTCAAAAAGGGATCATCCTCTAAAGCACCATCCTCTTCCTCACTAACAAGTTCACTTTTCACAGCATAGGAAGAAGGCTTTGTAGATCGTGGAATGGGTTGAGTGGGGTTATCCATATCTTCATCACTATCAGCATCGCTGGAGACCAGTATGGCCATGCTGCTGTCTTCACTTTCCGAATGTACAAAAGTACAGGAAGAACCAACACCGGCTTGCTCCTGGTTAGGTATCCAGAGGATATCCGTCGAAAAGTCCCACAGCAATTTTTTATTCAGGCCAAATGGCTCCGCCAGAGTTGTCGGCCAGGCTTGTTTTGTTTCATAAAACCCAGACAATGTACCGGTGTTCAAAAACGTGGTAGTACAAGCACCCCATCCAAAGTTATCCAGCATAGCAAAGATTCCTGAAAAAGGCAAAAAAAATAGTTAGTTTTGTTGGAATGAATATATGTATAACCTATTAAGTACACTCATGAAACTAAAAGTATGTGAAAAGCAAGTAAGTTTTCTTACCTCTTTTACCATCCACTTTATAACTTCGTGGCATATACTTCCGAAATGCTTTTCGAATAGCCACTCGGAGCTG